>JAEIGP010000568.1:0-103980 GCA_018904095.1 Zaprionus ghesquierei
CTACGCCCCTTCCGCCCCCGCAAATCGAAAAAACATTGATAACAAGTGCAATTTTGATGCCATATTGTTCATTTTCGGTGTACATGATAACTATAGCTAGCCAGATGATCTCTGAAAATTTGGTAACAATCGGATAATAAACACAGAAGTTATTCAGCTTAACGTTTTCCATAACTGTAAGCAGGGTTGCCGGCAGCGCTGCTTGCAGCATTGTGCCGAATCGTGTGTGCGTGTAGGGTGGTGAAATGGGTTAAGTTGTGGACTACAAAACGAACAGTACTATTATGCATTTACGGGTTCGAGTCCCGCCCGCATAAAAAATTAAATGTGTGCAAAAATGTTTTTTTTTTTTTTATTTTATATTTTGACTTTGCATAAATATTATAAGTCCATAGCCTTTTACGGTCAAAATATGATTGTAGCCGTTTTTTTGTTCCGCAAATAAATTATGTGCAAGCAGCTGGGTAGCGGGTATATTACAGTCGAGCACACTCGACTGTAGCTTTCTTACTTGTTTTTGTTTGAATTCGCTCATAACTTGCTGATTTGATTCAGCAGGCTTTGAACTACTATTTGGATTTGAGGTGTTTGAGTTATGCATTGCATTGCTCACCAAATTTTGATATTTCCCTTTATTCTTTGAGTTTTGATGTGAATTAGTGTTAGAGTTGGAACTATTTTGAGGTTTTGTTCGGTCGTTGAAAACTATGTCGTACATACCTTCTGATTGTGCTACTTGTTTTAGTTTAGATACGGTCGTTATGTCATGTCCAGCAAGAGTCATAAATAACCTATCGGGCAACTTCCTCATTATTACATCTTTAACTGTATTGTTTAATGCATTTGTGTATAATATGGTAATATTATGATTATTTTCTAACACGAGTTTGTTTGATATTGTAAAAGATTTAGATTCTATATCTTCAACGAACTTACGAATGCTTCCAATGAAATGTGTGTTATATAGTTGGCGAAGCAGCTCCTCACAGGGTGTTTGCGTCTTGTATTCGTTGATGAGGGCGTATATCAATTCCGGCCATGTTGTAGCTCCAGATAATTGTGACACTCTTTGGGCGTCTCCCGCAATCTGCATTTCAATTGCGCTGAAGAATACATGCTTTTGCCTGGCATCGGCGGATGGGTATAGTTGAAGAATAAAGTTGATCCTTCTGATGAAAGTGCTGAGCTCTTGGGTGTTACCGCTGAACAAGGGCACTTGCCTAATTTGACTTAGGGCTTGGTTGAGATAAGACTCCGATAACAATTGGATTGGTTCGGTTGCCATGGTTGGTTTTGTTTTAAATGTTGCAGAGTTTTTGTTTGTTTACACTTTTATTTTCCGTATGCAGTGGGTTAACTCTTGTATGTTAACCACCGACTACACGTAGTTCTTTGGCGGATAATGAAAGTCGATTGTATTACGATGAACGTTCACTTTAGCGCCGATTCGCGTGATTCAATCTCGAAAGATACGCTTGGTCGTACAAGGATCTTTGTCACTTGATTGATATCGGTAAACGAGTCGCACAACTTACTCTCTTTATCCTACCGGCTGCGCCAGAAACAGATTCAGAGTTATGGTTAAGTAAAAAAAACAATTGTTTGATTTTTACTTGAACACTTTATTTACTTCCAAAATAGCTAAGGAAGAACCGGAGCCGTTGGATTATTACTTGGTCGGATAATAGGGTTTCAAAGTCGAAACGAGGCTTTGGCGAAACTATCTCTATTGATAGTATACTCAGAACTGAACACTTGGACGTCTTCGCGTTTATATAGGCAAGCTTAAGAGCGAAGTGTGTTAAAGAGAGTTTTAGCTATAAGTTTTGGTTCTCTCGTGTAGAGAGGGACTCTCTTAAAATAGGAGGTAATTTGAGAATCCTGAGACGAGTGCGTGAGCGGTGACTCGGGCAATAAGGTTTTATTATTTCAGTTGGCTTTATTATTTCAGTTGGTTCCCGTTTGGATTTGGGGGAGATTTGTTTATCGTTAAGATATCCGAATTGGGGGAGAATTGTTTATCGTTAAGATTTTAGAATTGGGGACAATTGTTTAGTTTATGATCTGTGGGAACAGTATTTTTGAAGTGTGGGGTGACTTGAAACATGACACTAGACATGTGCGTTAATGGCCAAAGTTAATCGAAGGGCTCTTGTTCTTTGATTACAATTTGCTCTTAAGATTTAATGTGTTTAGTACTTAAATTTTAATATGTGTACGCGAGTTTTACAATAATTCTCTTTGCATAATTCTAATGTACAATTATAATATATGTGGTTGGGGTGTGGGTGTTGAATGGACATGTTACTATATATATATGCTCAGGATTACTAGCCGAGTCGATTAAGCCATGTCTGTCTGTCCGTCTGTATGAACGTCTTTAACACAGAAACTAAAAAAGCTAGAGCCACCAAATTTGGTGACAACACTTATGTGAATCATACGCTGTAAAATTTTAACTAAAATTTGGGTCACGCCCCCTTCCGCCCCCGCAAATCGAAAAAACATTGATAACAAGTGCAATTTTGATGCCATATTGTTCATTTTCGGTTTACATGATAACTATAGCTAGCCAGATAATCTCTGAAAATTTCGGTAACAATCGGATATGAAACACAGAAGTTATTCAGCTTAACGTTTTCCATACCTGTAAGCAGATTCTTTATTTGAACAGGAAATAATAAGAATGCCTTACAATGCACATTTTTGCAGTTGTTGGATAACAGCGTCAGTAGCTTAGTGGAAAAGCGATGAACTCCTGAACCGACAGGCCCGTGGTTCGATTCCCAGTTCATGCCGCTTAAGCCTTTTTTTTAAGAACTTATACTTTAATTTTTGAATATGCATTAATTGATGGTCGTGCATTTTATTTAAAATTTTTTTAATGGCTCACAATGAACTTAGTTAACAAGTGGAGAAGTGACAGTCTTTTAAATCAGCTGTGTGCGATTGTTAGAGCGCAGCTTTTTCTTATATTTTTTTATTTTTATTTTTTATTTAATTGTATGTTTAATTTATCAGAATAAATAGCAACAACAACACGCATCGTGCATTCAGACTTTGTTTTTGTCGTGCAAGAATTTCCAAATGGTCTCATAATGTAAAATTTGCCAAAATTTGCGTAATAGCTTAATGACCGAATGGAGAAGTGGTGGACCTCTTAGGTAATGGGTCCAAGGTTCGATTCCGCATGCATGCGTGTCATGGTGGGGGAGATAGAACTTTTCTTACTTTTTTCCAAAAAAAAGTTTTTGCCTCCCTCTTTGAGCTACCGTCATAAAACTTTGTATACATGTTTATTATTGCTGCCCGCTGTAAATAAGTCGGAACGAGCCGGTACGGACCGATTCATCGTATAGATGCCATAGAATCTATCGGTCGTTTTTTTAACAAAATTTATTAAAAGTTAGAGTGCTCTAGAACACTTTCCATTCAAGTATATAAAGAGTTATTAGAAGGGCACATATCGTTTTTAACATGCACGTATTCGATTTATAGTCTTCAACAGGTAGAATTATTACTTTTACTGTTTAAGTGATAAATCTTGGATTTTTTTGGTATCTGAATAAAAGTTATACGTTTTCAATACTTTTTACTCCTTTTGCCGGCAGCTCTGCTTGCAGCATTATACCGAATGGTGTGTGCGTGTACGGTGGTGAAATGGGTTAAGCTGTGGACTGCATAACGAACAAAACTATTATGCATTTACGGTTTCGAGTCCCAGCCGCATCAAAAATTAAATGTGTGCAAAAATTTATTTTTATTATTTTAGATTTTGACTTTGCATAAATATTGTAAGTCCATGGTCTTTTACGGTCAAAATATGATTGTAGCCGTTCTTTATTGTTCCGCAAATAATTTTGATGTACGAGCAGCTGCGTAGCGGGTATATTACGGTCGAGCACACTTGAATGTAGCTTTCTTACTTGTTTTTCTTTGAAAAACACGTTTACCAATAACAGTTTTCTAAATCTGATTTTTTATATAACCTTGAAAAATCCATGGTCTTATACAGTCAAAACTTGACTGTAGCCGTTCTTACTTTTTCTGTGTCCGTTTTTTAGTTCAATCAATCTTGTGTTGGTGTGTATATTATGTGTAGCATTTCGAGAGTGTAACGTTTAGCATAGTGTTGTTCTTCTTGTAATATTATTGTTTCGTCAAAATTCGGAGAGTGTTGTTTGTTTGCACAGTGGGTCATGAGAGCTGTTTTTGTGTTGTACATTGGTGTCGTAGTTTAAAATCAGATTTGTGTTGTGTTAGTCTTGTTTTCAATTTAAGTTTAGTTGTTCCCACATAAACACCATTGCATGTTTCTGTAGAGGGAGAGAAAGGAGAAAGTTTTTCTAAAACGAACGTATTATTATACGCTGCGCGAAATTTTGATTATCCTGGTGTCATCACGGCCAGAACAATTTGTGCTCGTGCAGTGTTCCATAGCGTTGGTGCGTGGGTGTGCGCCGCACTATCGTGTCGCTATAAAGGAATTGGGTAAACAATTTAAAATTAAAGTGAAATTATTGCAATCGGACTGACTTGCAATTTTGCAACTTTTTGTTGTAGGCCAGCTAACAAATCAGCTGTTAGTGCTGCCAATCTATCGCAGCGGGCGATCTGGTTTGAGCGGCGTTGCCAGACAAACGGCGTTGCCCGACAAACGGCGTTGCCAGACCTGCAGTGGTGATCGGTTAGGGCGCGCAACCAGTTATATTTAAATTCGAATTTTAATTCGAATTTGTTTTTAGAGCGGACGCATTTTGAAAATAGAGTCGGCACAAAGGTCGCGGACAGACCTTTGCGGTGCCTTGTAGAGGCTCTGGTGTCCGAAAAGAGGCGGAATAACCTCCAGCAGTCAACGCCTAGGGGAAATCTGTGGCCTACGTGGGAGCTCACTTTTCAAAAAGCTGACCCGCGTGCTGCTTCATAAGAAACTGGTGCTGTTGGTCCGCAAATGGACAATACAACAGGGGGCACTGCCCCCAACGGTGATGACCCATTCAGGTGGAGCACTCGAATGTCGAGGTCTCCTACCAAAATAGGTATCACGGTGCAAGAAGCTGAAAACGTGCAGGCGTCGGCGTCAGGCGGGCAATTTGGCGGAGCTATTGTGGAGGACACTTTGGCCTCTCCAAAACCATGCCAAAAGAAAATTGCCGACCTAATCTGCGTACCGACGCAAAAAATAGCGGTAAAATCCCCGACTGGCTCGCCAATCCGTCCTGCAGACCAATCGGATTTTAAAAATGAAGACCTGCGGAGCTTACTGGGCTTAATGAACGTCAGGATAAACACGCTCCTGACCGCATTTGAAACTCATCGCCACGTAACTAAAGAGTCTAAAGGTGTAATCGCAGAGCTGGCTGCAATTAACATTAGAGCGATCCAGCTTCAGGAGGAGGCCTCCTTCCGAAACACCGCCACCCAGACGGAGGCGCGGCAGACTGAAGACCGCAAAGCGGCGGCGAAAGTGAAGCCACATTTACATCCAATGATACCATCCGAGCCCACCAATACGAAGGAGCCAAACCCAGCCAGCTACGCGACCGTTGTGGACGCGAGTACACGAGAGGTGTGGACTAAGGTGATGCCAAAGCGTTTGCGCAAGGAGCCAGAGGCCATTATACTAAAAAAAACTGGCGACGCTTCGTACGCTGACATGCTGCGTACGCTAAAAGCCGATCCCAACCTAAGTGACTTTCGAAAACAGGTTAAAAAGATCCCAAGGACCCCAAAAGGGCGAGCTACTGCTCGAGGTCAGCAACAGTGACATTATGCACGAACGATGCAATAACGGTTCTTAAACGGGGTTCGGTAACCGTAGGATGGTCACGGTGTCGCATCGTCCAGGACGATCGCCCAATAAGATGCTTCAGATGCCTAGAATTTGGCCACCGGTCTTACAGCTGCAACTCAGTCGATCGCTCGGACTGCTGCCTTCGGTGTGGCGAGCATGGTCATAAGGCAAAGGGCTGCGCAGCACCACCAAGATGCCTTATCTACCTACAAAGCCAGCACTAAAAAAGAAGCCAATAGCCGCCAAAATGATGTTAGATCTTATTAACATCATTCAGCTCAACGTCAACCATTGCGCAGCTGCGCAGAACCTTCAGACAGCGAGGGAACGCAATGCTGACGTACTGCTCCTGAGTGAACCATACCTTCCGGGTGTAGGTAACTCAGTGGTGCTCGATGAACTAGGTAAGGCGGCTATTAAGTGTCACACTAGCCTACCTGTGGAAGAGTGCGAAAACATACCAATGCGCGGCATCGCATACGCTAAGATCAAAGGAGTGCACTTCTACAGCTGCTATGCTCCACCTAGCGACAGCCCGGAGCAATTTGAGGACATGCTTAGAAAGCTTGTTGATCATGCAAGAGGGCGCAGACCAGCAGTCATAGGAGGTGATCTCAATGCCTGGGGCACTGAATAAGGCAGCCGGACTTCCAACACAAGAGGACGCGCAGTGATTGAGGCCATGAATTTGATAGACCTCGTATTACTAAACGACGGCCTCAAGCCGACCTTTAATAACGACATAGGCTCGTCTTACATCGATGTCACCTTTGTCAGCAGTGTCCTAGTGGCCAACGCAAACTGGATGGTGCAAGAGGACATAACCCTGAGCGACCACAACCTGATCAGGTTCCGGGTACAAACAAGGAGACCGATGCCCAGACAGCGGAGATGGGCACTAGGGCCAGTATGGAACACCAAAAAACTGGATAAGGATATGTTGGCCTACCAGATTGAATCCATGGAGACCACAAATGGACACGCGGAGACCAAGGTGGTATCGCTTATGAGCATGCTCAAAGCAACATGCGACGCAGTGATGCCGAGAAAAACAAAAGCGAAACGCAAGCCCCTTTTTACTGGTGGAGTGCCTCTCTACACCAGCTCCGTACGGAATGCCTAAGGGCGAGAAGACAAGCGCAGCGATCCAGAGGACGACCGCACCACGTCCAATGCACGGAGGCATACAAAGCGAAGCGAGCCGAGCTCAAAAACAGCATATCTGCAGCAAAGGCAAATGCATTTAAGGACCTGCTTACAAGCGTTGACGATTACCCCTGGGGTATTGCCTACAAAAAAGTCCGGAAAAAACTTAATGTCGCTGGTGGAAGTACCCCTCAGAACCCAGCCGCACTGGCCAGCATCGTGTCGAAGCTATTCCCAAGCCAAGACACGTTATGGCAACCCGCTCTACAAGCCCCCCTCCGATTTTCCGTGTATCACAGCATGCGAAGTCGTCGAAGCAGCGAAGAGGATCAAGCCGAACAAAGCTCCCGGCATTGATGGTATTCCTGGGTTAATTGTTAAGGCCGCTGCCACCGCAAGACCCGAGGTCTTCAGGGAGGCTTTCCAACAATGTCTTCTGGACGGAGTCTTCCCCAAGCGGTGGAAGACAATGAAACTTGTCCTTCTGCCAAAAGGCAAGGGGCCTGCAAACGCAGCAGGCAGCTACCGCCCCTTATGTCTCCTGGACATTGTGGGCAAACTGTTTGAGCGCATTCTATACACACGCATAGAAGGCATCTCCGAGAGCCCCACAGGCCTTCAATGCCAACAGTATGGCTTCCGTAAAGGGAAGAGCACGCTCGATGCCCTCACAGCCGTAACTGAAGTAGCGAAGAACGCACTTGACGGCGACGATGGCTAGGCGGCAGTAAAAAGTACTGTGCCATCATCACGCTCGACGTGAAGAACGCGTTTAATTCAGCGAGATGGCCCAATATCCTTGGCGCAATGCGTAACATGGGCATACCCGATTATCTCCGAAGCGTAGTTGGCAACTACTTCAGGGAACGCACGCTGTTGTATGTTACTGAAGCTGGTCCAAGATGCCACCAAGTCTCTGCAGGTGTTCCACAAGGGTCGGTACCTGAGGATTAGCAAGCCCCGAGGCGTGGAGCTACACTGCTTCGCCGACGACGTTGCGGTAACAGCGGTGGCCAAGACAATACCGGAGCTCCAGGACATCAGTAACGTGGCGATCAGGACGATCACTGATTGGCTTGAGAAAGTCGGCCTAGGAATTGCGGCACAAAAGACGGAATTAGTTCTATTGAGCAGCAGAAAGAGAATCGAAAGCATGCAGGTCGAAGTGAAGGGAGAAATAATCACTTCAGCAGGAGCGTTGAAGTACTTGGGAGTCCTAATAGACCGTAGGCTCTCCTTTAGGGCCACCCCCAACATCTCCTAGCCAGCAGAAAAGCGGTAATGACAGCTGCAGCGCTGGCAAGAATTATGCCCAACGTGGGAGCACCCAGATTGCCGGCTAGGACTCTGCTTGCGGCGGTTACTAAGGCAACGCTGCTGTACGCTGACCCTATCTGGAGCTGTGTTACAAGCAAAGTAACCTACTTGGCTAGTGCGCGGGCAGTATCACGGACAATGGCACTGAGACTAATCAGAGGCTTTTCAACCGTTTTGGATGACGCAGCGCATTCTCTTTCAGGCATTATACCCATTGACCTGGAGATAAAGGGCCAATACCTAGCGCGAGAAGGAGTTAACCAAACAGAGATTCTCGAGTGGATTCGTGGAGTCTGGCAGTCTAGGTGGCAAGAGTCGCAACGTGGGCGGTGGACGTACCAGCTCATCCCTGACCTATCGAAATGGGCAGAGTGTGAGCACAAAGAGGTGGACTACCACATGACCCAGTTCCTAACGGACCATGGTTGTTTCCGAGGGTACCTGTTTAGGTTCCACCATGTGGATACAGCGCAATGCCTCTTTTGCATAAACGCGGTGGAAACAGCAGAGCACATCCTCCTGTACTGCTCCAGGTTCGCTGTGGAGAAGGTCCAACTGGAGTCGCTCGCTGGTGCACCTCTCAGCTCAAGAGGCCTGATTGCCGCTATGTTGGCGAACAAAGACGTTTGGAATGGGGCTCACGATATCATAGTCCGCATGATGAAGCGTGTCCGCAAGGACGAGATGGCCAACAGGAATGGGGGATGAGGAGTACTCCCGTGTGGTGTCGTCGTAAAAGGCCACCAAAAAGTCAAGGAAGGAGCGCCATGCAACAACACAGCGCACAAGTAGAGGGAGTGCGATTTAGCATCACATCCTGCTCACCGATAAAATACTTTGACTGGCAGTCCCGGTGAGCATGTCAAGGACAGGAGAAGGAGCGGAGGTTTGTGTTTAGTACGTAGGCATAACTCTACTTGGAGGGTTATGAATCGTGCATACCATCTAGGGTCGGTAGATGGTATCTTTAGAAGATTTCATTTTCCTGCCGTATATAATAAAAAAAAAAAAAAAAATTTTTCTGTATTTATGCCTCTAAAAGGAATTCTGTATATAACATTATTTTTGTCGAGTGCATTTATATTCGACTTCGTATTATTGTAAAAATGCTTGAGTGTGTGGAAAGGATTATGTGCTGTCTGTATTTCTGTATTATTGTAACAGTCAGATCTCATTAATCTCTCTGATAATGTTGGTACATAGACCAGAGATTTATATGTTTTTGGTTGTCGTTTTTATTTTCTTTTGGTGTTTCTTTATATTTTTATACCCGCTACTCATAGTGTAGAAGGGTATTATAACTTTGTTCAAACCGAAAATGTATGTAACAGGCAGAAGGAGACATTGCAGACCCCATAAAGTATATATATTCTGGCTCAGGATCAACAGCCGAGTCGATATAGGCATATCCCTCTCCGTCTGTTTGTGCGTGTGAAAACCTAGATCTCAGCTATTACAAAAACTAGAGACACCCAATTTCACATGATGGTTCCTGTGTACCATAGGTAGATCAAGTTTATTTTCAATTTGCGATGTCACGCCCACCGCCCACGCAAATCGATAATTTACGATTATTAGGAAAAGTATTGAAGTTATAGCTTTCTGCTTTGATATGAATATAGATAATTACAATATAAATCTATTCTCAAAATTACAATTCGATCGAAAAATAAACACAGAAGATATTCATCTAAACGTTTTCCATAGTTGCTGTTTATTATTTTGTTCCGTCTCAATCGTAAATTCTATGTTTGTGTGGTAGGAATTTATTCGCGAAGTATATTTTCTGTTTCGTTGTAGTTTGTGATCGCAAACAAGTCATCGACGTATTTTGTTAGTAGTCGTGGTTTCGTTTTTAATTTGTCCAAGGTGTTTGTCAATAAATTTTCCATGACAATGTCTGCAATTATGTGTGAAGCTGGGGACCCCATTGGCATCCCTTTCAACTGTGAGTAAATCGTATCCTCGTATTTAAAATACCGGTTCTCCATAAGTTATGAGTTAGATGCTTGGACGCAGTGCATTTACAAAACCCTACCACATTTCCTAATTCCTTACGGACCATGGCTGTTTTCCGGCCTACCTACGCCGGTTCCGTTATGTAGACTCAGCCCAATGCTTATGCATTAATTCGGTGGAAACGGCGGAACATGTGCTAATGCACTGTTCGAGGTTTTCGACGGAGACGGAACAGCTGGAAGCGTTGACTGGTGATCCGCTTAGATTGATCCCGGCGATGATGGTGTACGAAAATGAATGGGAGCTGGGACACCGCATCATCATAAATATGAGGAAACCGAGTCCGTGCCGACGAGATATCCAACATAGCTGGCAACTAAAAAACAGAAGGAGTGTTCCTTTGGGGTGGCGGGATGAGAATACTACCTCAGTGAACTCGAATTGTCTTAAAAGGCGACTAAAGGGTGGAAGGAGGTGAGCTACATGGCCAATATCTCAGGAAGGGAGAGCGACCTGGCTTCACATCCTGCTCATCGAAGTCTTACCTTGACTGGCAGTTTCGGTGAGCGTTTATTGGAATGAGGAGAATACGGAGGTTTTTGTTTAAGTACGTAGGCATAATGCCACTAGAGGTTATGAATCGTGCATGCCACCTACGGACGGTAGGATGAGAAGATTTTAATTTTCCTAAGCCGATCCATAGTCATAGTCAACTTTGACCGTATAAGACTATGGATTTTTGAAGATCATGAAAAAATCAGATTGGGAAAACTGTTATTGGTAAAGCCGTTTTTCAAACACAAAAAAAAAACAAGCCGTATAATTTTCAGTTAGACGCCAAGCAGTCCAAGCAGTTGAAAAAAATACTGCTTGGAAAAAAACACTGCTTGCTTGTTTGCAGTAGGTGCATATCGTTCAGTGATCGTTTAGGTAGTGATAGTTATCATACACACCTAAACTGAATACTGTAACTATTATAATAATAATTTAAATAAAAATTTTACAGCGTATGACCAACATGAGTGTTGTCACCAAATTTGGTGGATCTAGCATTTTTAGTTTCTGAGATATAGGCGTACATACAGACAGACATAGCTCAATCGATTCGGCTCGTGATCCTGAGCAAGAATATATATATTTTAAGGGGTCGCAGATGCCTCCTTCTGTCTATTACGTAAGACCAAATGTTTGCCGTTAATACCAAGAGCTTTTCGATGGGCCGTCATAAATCACGTCCATGAAGCTATTATGCATCTGGGATGGGAAAGACGCTAGGCAAAGTCTATTGTTATTACTGGTTTGAAAATATGTCTAAATATGTGCGTAGATTTGTAGAAAATTGCATCACATGTAAAGTATCTAAGCCACTTGTGGCAAAAGTGCAGGCTGAGCTGCATCCTATTCTGTAAATAGAAATACCGTGGTATACGATTCATATTGACATCACAGGCAAATTGAGTGGTAACAAGTAAGTCAAGTGTTGACTGTATAAGACCATGAATTTTTCAAGGTTATGAAAAAAATCAGATTTAGAAAACTGTTATTGGTAAACGTGTTTTTCAAAGAAAAATAATAAACAACACATATAATTTTCAGTTTGACGCCAAGCAGTCCAAGCAGTTGGAAGAAAATACTGCTTGGAAAAAACACTGCCTGCTTCCTTGCAGTGGGCGCAGTGTAAATCTATATGAGCGTTGAATAACTTTTATGTTCATTATCCAATCGGCAAATTTTCAGCGATAGTTTAGGTGGTGATAGTTATCATTCACGCCAAAACTGAATACTCTATCTTTATTATTGCGCTTGCTATACGGCTTATCGATTTGCGGGGGCGGAAGTAGGCGTGGCCCAAATTTTAATAAAAATTTTGCAGCGTATGTTTCACATAAGCGTTGTCACCAAATTTGGTGGCTCTAGCTTTTTCAGTTTCTGAGATATAGGCGGACAGACGCACAGACAGACGTGGCTTAGTCGACACGGCTAGTGATCCTGAGCAAGAATATATATACTTTATGGTGTCGCAGATGTGTCCTTCTACCTGTTACGCACATTTCGACAAACACAATAGACCATGTAATGTTTTAAAATCCATGGTCTCCAAGTTTGTTTAGTTTTATCCCACACAATTTTTTGATTCTGAAAGCTCCATTAAGGCTGTAAATTCAGCCGTGTCCTTATTTGATTTACTCAGTCAAAATACTTGTATAGCAGATTCGGAAGTACAACTTTGTGCGAATTTCGCTCCTCTCAAAAAATTAATCTACATTTAATTGCTACTGGTGCAAGAAGAGCAAACGGTCAGGTAGAACGGGTCATGAGTACCCTTTAAGGTATGCTGATGGCTGTCGAAACAAGTCAGAGATCATGGCAGGATGCGTTGGCTGAAGTGCAGCTAGCAATGAATTGCATGATTAAGTTTAACCTTTTAGTGTCACTGATTGGTATGGAAGCTCGACCTTTTGGCTTGTTGCCGCTAAACAAAGATAACAATAATGAGGTAGACAGAGAAAATTTGAAAAAGGAGGCTAAAAAAACATGAACACTCAAGCAAAATACGACAAAGAAAGGTTTGATAAAAATAATGCTAAAATAGTAAATTTCAAATTGCTTAAAAACGAAGAACGTCATAAAATTAAAGTGGATCTTACATTTAAATGGGCATTTGAGATAATTGAAGTATTGGATGGAGATAGATATGCACTAAAATGTAAAAATGTAATCGAAAGTATAAGTATTCTCATGAATGTTTAAAAGCAATACCAACTAATCAGATAATCGATGAGTTATGTAAAGATAGAGACAGCACAATAGAAGAACTGAAGACCGCACCATAGCAAAAGAGACTTGTTATAGCGGGGTCGTATGGGTAAAAGAAACTATACAAATCATAATTAATTATGTGTAAAAGGAACAACACAAATAATAAGTTAATTATGTGTAAAATGAACTACACAAATTTATTTGGTTTAAAAAGATTAAAAACAAGTAAGAAAGCTACATTCGAGTGTGCTCGACTGTAATATACCCGCTACCCAGCTGCTCGTACATCAAAATTATTTGCGGAACAATAAAGAACGGCTACAATCATATTTTGACAGTAAAAGGCTATGGACTTACAATATTTATGCAAAGTCAAAATCTAAAAAAAAAATAACTTTTTGCACACATTTAATTTTTGATGCGGGTGGGACTCGAACCCATAAATGCATAATAGTTCTGTTCGTTATGCAGTCCACAACTTAACCCATTTCACCACCGTACACGCACACACTATTTGGCACAATGCTGCAAGCAGCGCTGCCGGCAAAAGGAGTAAAAAGTATTGAAAACGTACAACTTTTATCCAGGTACCAAAAAATTCCAAGGTTTATCACTTAAACAGTAAAAATAATAATTCTACCTGTTGAAGACTATAATTCGAATACGTGCATGTAAAAAATGATATGTGCCCTTTTAATAATTCTTTATATACTTGAATGGGAAGTGTTCTGGAGCACTCTAACTTATAAGACCATTCGGAAATTCTTACACGACAAAAGCAAAGTCTGAATGCATGATGCGTGTTGTTGTTGGTATTTATTCATAAATAACAATCATAAACATATAATTAAATAAAAAATAAAAATAAAAAAATATAAGAAAAAGCTGCGCTCTAACAATCGCACACAGGTGATTTAAGAGACTGTCACTTCTCCACTTGTTAACAAAGTTCATTGTGAGCCATTAAAAAAATTTTAAATAAAATGAACGACCAGCAATTAATGCATATTCAAAAATTAAAGTATAAGTTCTTAAAAAAAAAAGAAAGAGCGCTTAAGCGGCATGAACTGGGAATCCAACCACGGACCTGTCGATTCAGGAGTTCATCGCTTTTCCACTAAGCTACTGACGCTGTTATCCAACAACTGCAAAAATGTGCATTGTATGGCATTCTTATTATTTCCTGTACAAATAAAGAAATTGCGCTGCCGGAAGCGCGGTTTACAGCTAGGGAAAACGTTAAACTGAATAGCTTCTTTGTTTATTATCTGATTGTTACCAAATTTTCAGAGATCATCAGGCTAACTATAATTATCATATGGAACAATATGGCATAAAAATTGCGCTTGTAATCAATTTTTTCGATTTACAGGGGCGGAAGGGGGCGTGGCCAAAATCCAAAATAAACTTGATCTTCTACTCTATGAGTAGCGGGTACAAAAAAAAACATTTTTGCACACATTTAATTTTTGATGCGGGCGGGACTCGAACCCGTAAATGCATAATAGTTCTGTTCGTTTTGCAGTCAACAACTTTACCCATTTCACCACCCTACACGCACACGATTCGGCACAATGCTGCAAGCAGCGCTACTGCTATGGAAAACGTTAAGCTGAATAACTTCTGTGTTTATTATCCGATTGTTACCAAACTATGCCTAGACATAGTTATCATATAAACCGAAAATAAATAATATGGCATCAAAATTGCACTTGTAGTCAATTTTTTTCGATTTACAGGGGCGGAAGGGGGCGTGGCCAAAATCCAAAATAAACTTGACCAGCGTGCAATAATAACACATACTGTCCCCAAATTTGGTAGTTCTAGGTCTTATAATAGCTGAGATCTAGATTTTCACACGGAGAGACAGACGGACAGACAGACAGACGGACAGACGGACATGGCTATATCGACTCGGCTGTTGATCCTGAGCCAGAATATATATACTTTATGGGGTCGGAGGTGTCTCCTTCTGCCTGTTACATACATTTTCGGTTTGAACAAAGTTATAATACCCTTCTACTCTATGAGTAGCGGGTATAAAAAACTATTTTTTGCACACATTTAATTTTTGATGCGGGCGGTTCTCGAACCCGTAAATGCATAATAGTACTGTTCGTTTTGCGGTCCACAACTTAACCCACTTCACCACCGTACACGGACACACTATTCGGCACAATGCTGCAAGCAGCGCTGCCGGCAAAAGGTATTAAAGAGAAAGAAGTATTAAAAACGTATCATTTTTATTCAGATACCAAAAAAATCCAAGATTTATCACTTAAACATTAAAAATAATAATTCTAACTGTTGAGGACTATAAATAGAATACGTGCATGTAAAAAACGATATGTGCCCTTTTATACCTCTTTATATACTTGAATGGAAAGTGTTCTAGAGCACTCTAACTTTTAATAAATTTTGTTAAAAAAACGACCGATGGGTTCTACGGCATCTATACGATGTATCGGTACGTACCGGCTCGTTACGACTTATTAACAGCGGGCAGCAATAAGAAACATGTATACAAAGTTTCATAAAGGTAGCTTAAAAAGGGAGGCAAAAATTTTTTTTTTGGAAAAAATAAGAAAACTTCGATCTTCCCCACCATTACACATATGCATGCGGAATCGAACCTTGGACCCATTACCTAAGAGGTCCACCACTTCTCCATTCGGTCATTAAGTTATTTATCAGAGATCATCTGGCTAGCTATAGTTATCATATAAACCGAAAATGAACAATATGGCATCAAAATTGCCCTTGTAATCAATTGTTTTTCGATTTTCAGAACAAGTAAGAACGGCTACAGTCAAGTGTTGACTGTATAAGACCATGGATTTTTCAAGGTTATGTAAAAAATCAGATTTAGAAAACTGTTATTGGTAAACGTGTTTTTCAAAGAAAAACAAGTAAGAAAGCTACATTCGAGTGTGCTCGACTATAAAAAAACCCCCCCCCCCAGTGCTCGTACATCAAAATCATTTCCGGAACAATAAAGAAAGGCAAAAAAAAAATTTTTAAAAAAAAAGGCTAAGGACATACAATATTTATAAAAAAAAAATTTCGAACAAAAAAAAAGTAATTTTTGCACACAATTAAATTTTTGATGCGGGTGGGACTCGAACCCATAAATGCATAATAGTTCTGTTCGTTATGCAGTCCACAACTTAACCCACTTTACCACCGTACACGCACACTATTTTTCGCAAAAATAAACAAACCGCGGCCGCCGCCAAAAAAAAAAAAAAAAAAAAAAAAAATTAAATTAAATAAAAAAAAAAAAAAAAAAAAAAAAATAAAAAAAAAAAAAAAAAAAATAAAAAATAAAATAAAAAAATAAAAATAAAAATAAAAAAAAAAAAAAAAAATATTTTTTTCATTTTTTTATATATTTTAAAAAATGATGGGGTGTGGGAGCACTCTAACTTTTAATAAATTTTGTTAAAAGCGGCCGAAAGGTTCTAAAGAAGGAACGGGGGGGACCCGCTCCGTCCGACTTTCCTGGCGGGGGGGGAAAAAAAAAAAAAACGGAAAAATTAAAAAAAAATAAAAAAAAAAAGAAAAAAAAATTCTGTTTGTGCGCGCGGGGCAGGCGACCGATATGTTTTTTACGATGTATCGGTGCGTACCGGCTCGTTCCGACTTACTTACAGCGGGGAAAAAAAAAAAAAAAAAAAAAAAATAAAATAAATAAAATTAAAAAAAAAAAACAATTAGGTTTTGTGTGGGTCGCGCCCGGCAAGACGCCTTTTCTATTCTTTTGCTGCGCGGCAGACAACCGTTAGAGTTTCTGCCGAACGTAGTCTGGTCGCGGAGCGAGGGGAAGTAGATGTCTGTACGAAAAAGAGAAGCATACAGAAAAATGCAAAGTGTGCATTGGTATTAGTGTATGCAGCGTAGAATAACTCTCCAAATTGCGTTGGTATTGCGTGTAGAGTTGAGAACTAAGCGCTTATACGATTTTTGTGTAAAGGAGATGGTACATTCAGTTTTCGATCGTTACGCATAATAGACATGCCTCGCTCACGCGCTAGAAAACGTTGCGCAGACAACGAGATTAGTGAAGAGGAAGAAAGGCATCCTGATGACTCTTCGACATCAGAAGTGGGATCGCCTATACCTACTTTGAATAATGAAAATAGTTTGCTGTCAATTTTGGAGTCGCAAAATCGACATTTTTCTGAACTTTTAAAACAAGTGCAACACTCACTAAGAGAGCCAAAAGAATCGTTTGTTGTGGTATTGCCCAGGTTTAATCCTGAACGTGCGGGATCAGACGCGCAATCCTGGTGTTCAACGGTGGACTACATCTTGTCTGAAAACGAACTGGAAGGCAGCGCTCTTGTGATGACCCTCAGCAAATCACTGGAAGGAAGCGCGTCTCATTGGCTGTCACAGACTTGCTTTCCTGGTATGTCATAGACACAGTTCCGAGAATTATTCCTGCAACATTTTGCGGGACAAGAAACATTATCGGCAGCAGTTATGAATCTGCTAAATGGACGCCCTGCGGAAGGCGAGTGCCTTTCGTTATATGGAAGCCGAATGGTTACTTCGCTTATGGCCAAATGGAAGACGCTGAGTGTGGAGCAAATCGCAGTGTCCATTACACTGGCCCATGCAGCTGGAATTGACAGGCGTTTGCGGCGTTTAGTTTTCACTTCCGACATCAACACTCGGAACGAGCTGCACCAAGAACTGAAGGCCTATTCGTTTGACGCTAGACCGAGTCACCTTTCAAACGATGGTACATCAGAGCCGCCAGGAAAACGAGCTAAGCCCTACCTCAAGTGTTACAACTGCAGAAAGCCTGGTCACAAAAAGGCGGATTGTCGATCAAAAACAATGGCAGTGCACGTTCAGCAACCCGGCAAGCAACCAACAGGGAAAGACCGGTCTACTTTGACTTGTTTCAACTGCGGAAAAGCTGGACACATCTCTACAGTATGTCCTGATCGTCAAGAGCGTTCGTCGTCTACCAAAAACAACATTGTAAAAGATGTCAACATCTGTACCGTTTTTGAACCTGTAGGAACGTTTTCGCAATCTGGTGAGTCGTTCCAATTTTGTTTTGATTCTGGAGCCGAGTGTTCACTCATCAAGGAGGCTACTTCGCAGAGGCTATCTGGATCCAGAATGGGCAACGTAGTTATTTTAAGGGGTCTTGGTAGCAATACTATTTGTAGCAGATATTGGCCAATGTTTTGATATGTGAACGTTCATATGAAATATTGTTTCATGTAGTGTTAGACAATTATATTAAGTATGACGCTCTGATTGGTCGAGATATTTTGAGTCAGGGAGTCGGTGTGACAATAACATCAAGATCTCTTACTATGTTTAACGAAAATCTATATTGCCTGTTGAAGTTTCCGAAAAGAATCCTGATTTGGCTAGTGTTGACACCGATCTGCATGGACCTGATAGAGACCAATTGTTGTCAATAATACAAGAATATTCAGGGTCATTCATAAATGGAATTCCACAAAGCCGTGTGACTACGGGACAATTAGAAATTCGCTTGATCGATCAAAATAAGACGGTTCAAAGGCGCCCATATAGGTTGAGTGTAGAGGAAAAGGAAAAAGTTCGGCATTTAATTCAACAGCTGTTGGAATCAAACATTATTAGACCCAGTTCCTCCCCCTTTGCGAGCCCAATGTTACTTGTCAGAAAAAAAAATGGTACTGACCGCCTCTGCGTGGATTATAGAGAGTTAAACGCCAATACCGTTTCTGACAAGTACCCTTTGCCGCTAATTTCTGATCAAATAGCTAGGCTGAGTGGTGCTAGGTTTTTCAGCTGTATAGACATGGCAAGCGGATTTCACCAGATCCCAATTCACCCGAATTCAGTCGAGCGAACGGCATTTGTCACCCCAGAAGGCCAGTACGAATATTTGACTATGCCATTCGGACTTAAAAATGCACCTTCCGTGTTCCAAAGAGCTATTAATCGTGCCTTAGGTGATCTTACCCATTCATATGCCATTGTTTATATGGATGACGTAATGATAATTGCACGTACAAAAGAAGAAGCTTTTGAAAGATTGCGAATGGTATTGCAAACACTTACGCATGCTGGGTTTTCTTTTAATATTACAAAATGTTCCTTTCTTAAGTCTTGTGTTGAATATTTGGGTTTCGAGGTAAAGGCAGGTGAGATTCGACCAAATCCCAGGAAAATTCGAGCCCTTTTGAGTTTGCCACCACCACAGTCCGTCACTCAGTTGAGACAATTTATTGGGCTAGTCTCATATTTTCGACAATTTGTACCCAAGTTTTCACAGCTGATGAAACCTCTTTACGGCCTTACTTCAAAGAGCAAGTCATTTTTGTGGGAATTGGAGCATGAGCAAATACGGCAAAAAGTAATATCGATTTTAACTAATGAACCCGTCCTTATTATATTCGACCCACAATTTTCTATCGAGCTCCACACAGACGCGAGTTCTGTTGGCTATGGCGCTATTTTGCTGCACCGAATTGAACAGAAGCCTCGAGTTATCGAATATTTTAGCAAGATGACATCTTCAGCGGAATCACGTTACCATTCATATGAACTGGAGACACTTGCTGTCTACAATTCTATAAAACACTTTCGCCATTATTTGCATGGCCGTCATTTTGTTGTGTTTACTGACTGCAATTCGCTTAAAGCCTCTCGTACAAAGGTAGAACTGACCCCTAGAGTTCATAGGTGGTGGTCGTACATGCAATCTTTTGAATTTGATATTCAGTATAGACCAGGTGAGCGTATGGCTCATGTTGACTTTCTGTCTCGGAATCCGGTTCCAAAAATTGTCAAGAATTCCATAGGCGTAGTCGAAAGACATATCAATCTGACAGAAATATCCGACAACTGGTTGTTGGCTGAACAGCAAAGAGACGAAGAAACTTCTTCTATTATCTCTAAATTGCGTAATGATGAATTGTCCGAGGATTTGGCCAAAACTTACGAAATACGGTCTGGAACTCTATACCGAAAAGTTCAAAGAAATGGAAAGACTCGATGTCTACCCATAATCCCAAAGCAGTTTAGGTGGTCCGCTGTCAACAACGTACACGAGTCAATTATGCATCTCGGGTGGGAGAAAACTCTTGAGAAAATGTACGAGTTCTATTGGTTCGATAAAATGTCTAAATATGTTCGCCAATTTGTGGACAACTGTATCACTTGTAGATTGTCAAAACCTCCGTCTGGCAAAATACAATCCGAACTCCATCCTATTCCTAAAATCGACATCCCGTGGCATACGGTTCATGTGGATATTACAGGTAAACTTAGCGGGAAAAGCGAACAGAAGGAGTATATAGTTGTGTTGATAGACGCATTTACCAAATTTGTCTATCTCTCTCATACTATGAAGTTAGACACTGATAGTTGCATTAAGGCAGTGAGGTCTGTTATATCGTTATTCGGTGTCCCCTCCCGACTTATCGCTGATCAAGGTCGTAGTTTTGCTAGTTCTGCATTCCGTGATTTCTGCTCAGCACAGAAAATGGATTTACATTTAATTGCCACAGGTGCTAGTCGTGCTAATGGCCAAGTGGAGCGAGTCATGAGTACTCTAAAGTCCATGCTGACCGCAGTAGAAACTGGGCCAGGATCTTGGCAGGATTCTTTAGATGAGATTCAGCTGGCTCTTAATAGCACACCCAATAGAGTTACTAAAGTCAGTCCATTAGAGATACTTATTGGCAAAGAAGCAAGGCCATTTGGTCTTACACCTGTTGTAAATGAAGAAAATATTGTCGATGTTGGCTCAGTTAGAGAAATGGCAAAACGTAATATGGAAAAGAATGCCAAAATTGATAAAGCTAGATTCGATAAAAATAAGGCTTCTATTGTAAGACACAAGGTAGGAGACCATGTTTTGCTTAAAAATGAAGAGCGTCATCAGACCAAACTAGATCCTAAGTTTAAAGGTCCATTTGTAGTGGCCGAAGTATTACCAGGAGATCGATATAAACTCAAAGCATTAAATAATAACCGAACTTATAAATATTGTCATGAATATTTGCGATGTATGCCTGAGAAGAGGATTACCACAGTGTTTGAAGATGAAAGCGCAGAAGACGCCAGTGATCAAGCCAGTGAGGGCTGTGATATTGAGAATGAATAAGAATTTGTAAACCTCCGGACCTATTCCAAACGCGACTTACTCTACCTCATGGGTGCCCGAGTTATGTGGTTCGCCATTTTGTAGCAGTTAAGTTTAAATTTGGTAACGGTTGGTGGTGTGAGTTAGTTGGCCGGCTTATAGACTGCGTCATCTGGGTGCCACGTATGTTGGCCGGATTGTCGAGTTGTAAGCTGTGAGCTAGGATAACAAAAGATGGACTGGCCGGTTTGAAAAACTGTGCGCTAGTAGAAAAATGTATTGAAAATCAAGAACGATTTATGTGTGAAGAAGATAAAATTATGATTGATTGATTGAGAGTTGATGGTAATCCAGATCTCATGGCTTAAATTTAATAAGATGAAATGTTTTAAATGTTTGTATTAGTTTGCTTTAAAGTAATAAAGAATGAAGAATAACTTTATATTTTGAGAAAGAAAAAAAAGAGAATAAGCCTTTGAAAGATTCTGTTTAATTTTTGTTCGAAAAAAAGGGGTTATAATAAATTAATAACGACAATCAATATTAAGGGATTGTTAGCACACGAGGACGTGTGATAGGTCAGGAAGGCCGTGTCGCAGATCATTTAAATTTAACGATAAAAAGCAATTGCGTTGTTTCTGTTTGGCACGCGCCATGCAGACGCCTTTTCTATTCTTTTGCTGCGCGGCAGACAACCGTTAGAGTTTCTGCCGAACGTAGTCTGGTCGCGGAGCGAGGGGAAGTAGATGTCTGTACGAAAAAGAGAAGCATACAGAAAAATGCAAAGTGTGCATTGGTATTAGTGTATGCAGCGTAGAATAACTCTCCAAATTGCGTTGGTATTGCGTGTAGAGTTGAGAACTAAGCGCTTATACGATTTTTGTGTAAAGGAGATGGTACATTCAGTTTTCGATCGTTACGCATAATAGACATGCCTCGCTCACGCGCTAGAAAACGTTGCGCAGACAACGAGATTAGTGAAGAGGAAGAAAGGCATCCTGATGACTCTTCGACATTCAAAGTTTATGAAGGAGCTCAAAGGGGAAAAAAAAACTTTCCTTAAAAAAAAAAAAAAAAACCCCCCCCCCCACCACACAAAAAAGAAAGAAAAAAAAAAACCAAAACAAAACAAAAAAACCAAACCCCCCCACCACTTCCCCTTTAAAAAAAAAAAAAAAAAAAAAAAAAAAAAAAAAAAAAAAAAAAAAAAAAAAAAAAAAAAAAAAAAAAAAAAAAAAAAAAAAAAAATTATTATATTTTTAAAAATTAAATAAAAAAAAAAAAAAAAAAAAAAAAAAAAAAAAAAAAAAAAAAAAAAAAAAAAAAAAAAAAAAAAAAACTTAAAAAAAAAAAAAAAAAAAATTTAAAAAAAAAATATTAAATTATAAAAAAAAATAAAAAAAAAAATTTTAAATAAAATGAACGACCACCAATTAATGCATATTTAAAAATTAAAGTATAAGTTCTTAAAAAAAAAAAAGAAAAAGCTTAAGCGGCATGAACTGGGAATCGAAACACGGACCTGTCGGTTCAGGAGTTCATCGCTTTTCCACTAAGCTACTGACGCTGTTATCCAACAACTGCAAAAGTGTGCATTGTATGGCATTCTTATTATTTCCTGTACAAATAAAGAAATTGCGCTGCCGGAAGCGCGGTTTACAGCTAGGGAAAACGTTAAACTGAATAGCTTCTTTGTTTATTATCCGATTGTTACCAAATTTTTAGAGATCATCAGGCTAACTATAATTATCATATGGAACAATATGGCATCAAAATTGCGCTTGTAATCAATTTTTTTCGATTAACAGGGGCGGAAGGGGGCGTGGCCAAAATCCAAAATAAACTTGATCTTCTACTCTATGAGTAGCGGGTATAAAAAAAAACATTTTTGCACACATTTAATTTTTGATGCGGGCGGGACTCGAACCCGTAAATGCATAATAGTACTGTTCGTTTTGCAGTCAACAACTTAACCCATTTCACCACCCTACACGCACACACGATCCGGCACAATGCTGCAAGCAGCGCTGCCGGCACCGCTGCTTACAGCTATGGAAAACGTTAAGCTGAATAACTTCTGTGTTTATTATCCGATTGTTACCAAACTTTTAGAGATCATCTGCCTAGATATAGTTATCATACAAACCGAAAATGAATAATATGGCATCAAAATTGCACTCCTTATCAATTTTTTTCGATTTACAGGGGCGGAAAGGGGCGTGGCCAAAATCCAAAATAAACTTGACCAGCGTGCAATAATAACACATACTCTCCCCAAATTTGGTAGTTCTAGCTCTTATAATAGCTGAGATCTAGATTTTCACACGGACAGACAGACGGACAGACGGACATGGCTATATCGACTCGGCTGTTGATCCTGAGCCAGAATATATATACTTTATGGGGTTGGAGGTGTCTCCTTCGAACAAAGTTATAATACCCTTCTACTCTATGAGTAGCGGGTATAAAAACGACCGATAGGTTCTACGGCATCTATACGATGTATCGGTACGTACCGGCTCGTTCCGACTTATTAACAGCGGGCAGCAATAAGAAACATGTATACAAAGTTTCATAAAGGTAGCTTAAAAAGCGAGGCAAAAATTTTTTTTTTGGAAAAAATAAGAAAACTTCGATCTCCCCCACCATTACACATATGCATGCGGAATCGAACCTTGGACCCATTACCTAAGAGGTCCACCACTTCTCCATTCGGTCATTAAGTTATTTATCAGAGATCATCTGGCTAGCTATAGTTATCATATAAACCGAAAATGAACAATATGGCATCAGAATTGCCCTCGTAATCAATGTTTTTTCGATTTACAGGTGCGGAAGGGTCCGTGGACAAAATCCAAAACAAACCTGATTAGCGTGCAATAATAACACATTTTGTCACCAAATTCTAGCTCTTATAATAGCTGAGATCTAGACTTTCACACGGACAGACAGACGGACAGACAGACAGATAGACAGACAGACGGACAGACGGACATGGCTATATCGGCTGTTGATCCTGAGCCGGAATATATATACTTTATGGAGTCGAAGGTGTCTCCTTCTGCCTGTTACATACATTTTCGGTTTGAACAAAGTTATAATACCCTTCTACTCTATGAGTAGCGGGTATAACAAGCTCCGCTCCTTGGCTCATGCCCACCACAAACAAGACATTTCAACATTTTCAAACGTTTTAAAATCAGGAATGACGCCTCCAACCCAAAATACCTAAACCCCACATAAGGTACATACAGAATTAGAAACACAACAAAACTATACCGAACAACAAGAAACTGAAACTGAATCTATGATGTAAGCCTTACAACAGAGCATTAGTTTATGACATTTATGCGAACCACCATTCAAGACATGATGGTAACCGAAACCATTTGATACAAATGCTTGTAGCCCAACAATCAAATAAATAATGGCTACCTTACGCATAGCTACGTAGAACGCCAATAGCGTTTCACAGCGCAAACTTGAGCTAGCTCAAACTCATCTCACAAGCAAATACAACTATCAAATGAGAGACTACCACTTTTATGGTACAAATTATCCTGACACTCTTAAGGAACCGTATAAAGCACAACTTTTACAAAGAGTTTGCTGAAAATCATCTTCAGGCCACATCTATCAACGTACAGCTGGAGGACAACACTCACCTCACACTAGTGGCCGTATACAGCCCACTCGTTTCACAGTATTGGAAGATCAATTCCTGGATTTTTTCCAAGCACTAGGGCCTCACTTCATTGCAGCAGGCGACTACAATGCTAAACATACTCACTGGGGATCGCGACTTGTGAATCCAAAGGGAAAACAGCTTTACAAGACTATAATAAAAGCCACTAATAAACTTGACCATGTTTCTTCTAGGAGTCTTACATACTGCCCATCAGACCTCAATAAGATGGCTGACCTGATCGACTTCGCAGTTACGAAAAATATTACACGCACTTTGGTTAAAGCTGAATGTCTGCCAGATCTGTCATCTGATCATTCGCCTGTACTAATCCACCTCCGCCGGTACGCTGAAAACGTGAAACCACCATACAGATGGACTTCACACAAAACAAACTGCCTCAGGTACAAAAAATATATAGGTTCACACATTGAGCTAAGCCCTAAACTCAACACTGAATCTGATATAGAGAGCTGCACAGGTACATTCCAATCCATTCTTACTGCAGCAGCTCTTACTGCAACACCCAAAATCACAAACATTACAATTAATCCGAATAAAACCAACGTACAAATCGACCAACCCGTCCCCGTAAACCGACGCTTACGCAGAGAATGGCAATCTTTCAGGTCGCCAACTGCAAAACAAAAGCTAAAAATAGCCACACGGAAACTGGCTAACGCTTTGAAACAATAGGTGGAAGACGATCAGCGCCGATATATAGATCAACTTACAGGTACAAAACATAAGTCACTGTGGAGAGCCCACTCAACTCTCAGGCGGCTGGGCCCGTAGTGATGCAGACAGAGCCACCACATTTGCTGCTCACTTGCAAAATCTATTCACGCCAAACCAGGCTACTAGCACTTTCGCGCTACCAACCTCACCCATAAACTGCCACCAGCAACAGACCCCAATTGTGTTTCGTCCAAAAGAAATAACTAAAATAATCAAAGACAATCTCAGCCCGAAAAAATCCTCCGGCTGCGACCTTATACCTCCGAAAATGATCATCGAGCTGCCACATTCTGCAGTTCGCTACATAATCCAGCTCTTTAATGCCATCTTCAAACTTGGTTACTTTCCACAATGATGGAAGAGATCGATTATCATAATGATTCCAAAGCCTGGAATAATAATACCTGGATAATACTGTATAAAAGTATTCTTAGACGTATCCCAAGCATAAGACAGAGTCTGGCTTGACGGCCTAATGTTTAAAGTTAAAGCAGCCTTACCCGAAATCACACACAAACATTTAAAGTCTTACGTCTATGGCAGAAAGTTTGCAGTGCGGTGCAACACTGCCACTTCCACTGATCATAAAATTGAGGCTGGAGTCCCTCAAAGCAGAGTTCTTGGGCCTACCTTGTACCTCATCTATACAGCCGACATTCTTACAAATAGTCATCTTACGGTATCCACGTTTGCCAACGATACAGCTATCCTAAGCAGTTCAAGGTCCCCAATCCAAGATACAGCACAGCTGGCATTGCACCTCATCGACATTGAAAAGTGGCTCTCGGACTGGCGAATAAAAGTAAATGAGCAAAAATGCAAGCACGTAACGTTGACGCTAAACAGACAAGATTACCCACCACTCTTGTTGAACAACATACCACTCCCAAAAGCAGATGAGGTAACGTACGTAAAACTCAGATAAAACTCAAAGCCAACAAACTACACTGGCTCATCAACTCTGGTTCTCCGCTCAGCCTAGATCTCAAGGTCTTACTCGACAATACTATACTGAAACCTATCTGGACCTATGGTTCAAAGTAATCGGGTAATGCCAGCAACAGCAATAATGACATAATACAGCGAGCACAATCAAAGATTCTGAGAACCATCACTGGGGCACCGTGGTACGTTCGAAATGAAAACATCCAAAGAGACCTAAATATCCCACCTGCTACCAACGCAACAGTTACAAACAAAAACGCATTCTGCGCATAGTTTATAGCAACCATCATGCCTAATTTGGTGTTTGTAACTGTAATACTTTTCTTAATATTCGTAAATTATCGATTTTCGTGGGCGGTGGGCGTGGCACTCCAAATTTGAAATAAACTGCGTGTGGTATACAGGAACCATCATATCAAATTTGGTGTCTTTAGCTTTTGTAATAGCTGAGATCTCGACGTTCATACAGACTGACGGACAGACAGATGGACAGACGGACATGGCTCAATCGACTCGGCTGTTGATCCTGAGCCAGAATATATATACTTTATGGGGTCTGCCATGTCTCCTTCTGCCTGTTACATACTTTTTCACACACTTAGTATACCATTTTTGACCATTTTCAACAGTCGAATGGTATAACAAGTATGAACGGCTACAGTCAAGTGTTGGTTGTATAAGACCATGGATTTGTCAAGGTTATGAAAAAAATCAGATTTAGAACACTGTTATTGGTAAACGTGCTTTTCAAAGATAAATAATAAACAACACATATAAATTTCAGTTAGACGCCAAGCAGTCCAAGCAGTTGGAAAAAAACACTGCTTGGAAAAAACACTGCTTGCTTGCTTGCAGTGGGCGCAGTGCAAACCTATATGAAACGTGGAAAACCTTTTATGTTCACTATCCGATCCGAACCAAATTTTCAGCGATCGTTTAGGTAGTGATAGTTATCATTCACACCATAACTGAATACTCTAGCTTTATTATTGCGCTTGCTATACGGTTTATCGATTTGCGGGGGCGGAAGAAGGCGTGACCCAAATTTTGATACAAATTTTATAGCGTATGATTTACAAAAGTGTTGTGACCAAATTTGGTGGCTCTAGCTTTTTTAGTTTCTAAGATATAGGCGCTTGCAATACGGATTTTCGATTTTCGGGGGCGGAAGTAGGCGTGGCTCAAATTTTAATAAAAAGTGTACAGCGTATGATTCACATAACTGTTGTCAACAAATTTGGTGGCTCTAGCTTTTATAGTTTCTGAAATATAGGCATTCATACAGACAGACAGACGGACAGAGGGCAGACAGACATTAAAAAACTCTCTACAAGTTTATCCACCACCTATTGTTTAAATTAGATCTATCTTTGAATAGCGCCATCTACATGTAAAAACATCATAGCAATCAGCTGTACGATGACGTCACGACGCGCAGCTCAGCCGCAAGCAGTGGAGTACGGAAAATGGAAACATGGATAACTTCTGTGCTTATCGTCCGATTGGATTGTAATTTGGGGAATAGATTTATATTGAAATTTTATTTTATTTATGTTCATACCAAAGCATCTACATGGGAAAACAAAGCAATCAGCTATACTCAAGCTACGGCTGAAACAAAGCATCGTGACGATGACGTCACGATATGCTACAAAGGCGCAAACAGCAACTATGGAAAACGTTTAGATGAATATCTTCTGTGTTTATCCCGTTCGTGCCCAACTTTTTCCCCGTGAAATTAAAATTTTTTTTTATCATTAATGTTTTTACATTTATTTTTAGAAAAATTTAGCAACAAATTTTAGTATGCCACGCCCATTAGTTTGGGCGGTAGCGAAAGTTACTTGTGAGCAACATTGGGCAGTAGTGGTGTGTAAGCATTGTTTTTTTTATAATTCACAGAATATGAAATATTTTTCTTTATAATGACAAATGTGGTATGACAAAAAACAGTTTTTATTGTTATTGCAGCACAGATGGACTTTGCATTTAAGGCATTTGGTCATCGGTGTTGCAGTTTTGCACAGTCTGCAACGTCCTCTTTCTCCAAAAACTACCCAATGTTCAACTTTATCATAACGTTGTGACACTGAAGGATTTGTCTGAAATTTGTACTTCTTTGATTGATGCAAAGAAACACTGCTTGGGGATCCCAATGATACCACTGAGCTTTCTCTTTCTGCATTTGTTGGTCGACCTCTCCTTTTTTGAAATGAAGTAGCGTCAGTGGAATGTAAAAGTTAATGGGCAATTTCCGATTGAAATTTTATAAGGGGAATATGTTTTTGGTTTGGGTTTACCAAGTTCAATTGTTTCCTATACAGTAGCCAAGCATTTGTAACGGATGTTTCCAGGCACCAATAAAAAATTCTTATGTACCACTTTTTTGATCGGTGGTTAATTTTGTAGAGCTCCATCAGCATATCTGCCAAATCTACTCCACCCATACCTTTATTGTATGAAGTAACAATAGTTGGCCTTGAAATATCAATGTAAGTTTTTTCTTTTGGGCTCCAACGTTTGCATATTCCAACAGGCTGATCACCTTCACACGAAGATATTAGTTGAACAGGCTTATTGTCAAACCATTTTACACACACAAGATTATGGTTCATTTCGCATTTTATATCAAAAGACCCCCTTCCGCGTTTTTTTAATTCCGCATCTGAGAGCAGTTGGCAATTTCTTATGCGATTTTTACGTGCAGTACCTGTTGCAAAGATTCCTATTTCCTTCAACGAAATCAGAAGGCTTACAGACGTAAACCAATTATCAAAATATAGTTTAAAATTTTTGTCTTTGGGAAGACTTTTTGCCAAATATAAGACAACATCAGAAGATATTCCCAAGCCATAAGAAGGACAAGTGCCTTCTCCAACATATAGCGTAAAATCATAAACTAATCCAGATATTCCAGCCCGCGTAAACATTTTAAGACCCCATTTATGAGGTTTAGCTGGATTATATTGCTTAAACGTGGATCGACCTGCAAAAAAAAGCAATTAATAAAAATAAAGCCAATTTAAAAGAAAATTAAAAACGTACCTTTGAATGCAATTATTTGCTCATCGACACTTTGATGCTCTTCCTGAGGTAGTTTTCCAAAATTTTCTTTGAGAATTCTGAGCAAAGGGCGGATCTTGTAGAGTTTATCATAGTTGGAATCTCCTTTTTTTAATTGTTTGGCGTTGTCGTTGAAATGTAAGCATTGTTTTATTTTTTCAAATCTCCCACGCGGCATTGAATCAGTTATTGCGGTAAGCTTTAAATCCTTTGACCATGCCATTCTGAGTTGCGGTAGTTTTAAAACACCCAAGTACAATAAAATGCCAATGTAGCGTTTGATTTCCTCATCAGTACATTTAAGTTCAATACCGTGCTCCTGCAAACTATATATATCAGTTTGCTTTTCCATTAAATGAATTAGCTGAGTATCAAAAAATGTGTAGAAGAACTCCACTGGCGTCTTTATCTCCCCGACATCAAAAGTTTTGTCATCTTCCCAAATACTCTCTGGAGCTACAAACGGCCTTGTTCTCCACTTTAGCGTCTTTGGATCAATTTTCTCCAAGCAACTGTCAACAACAACGCAAGAGTCAGGTTCACATCCTTCAATCACTGTATTTTCCAGAAGGTCAATCTCGATACTTTCTCCCCTTTCAAGAATTCCTTCTAAATTCTTCTCCAATACCGTAGAAATATCTTTCATCTCATCACCACTTTCTTCGTCAGTAGAAACATCCCAATCGAAGTTTAAAGCCCGTTCAATTTCTTCGTTAGACAAACCTTTCACTTTCGGTCTCATTTCTAAATGCAAACAAAAATTATTACCACGAATGCCCAAGGTTGCTCACAAGCAACTTAGCAACTTTGAAAATTATTTACTTACTTATTGTTCACTATTAACTAAGTTTGACTATATCACTGTCTAGTTAACTCTTTGCTAAATAATTATTTGTTTATACTTTAGGTTCTTTTTAAAGTATTATAAAAGTAAATTACTAATTTAAAAAGTTCCACCGAATATCGAAACAATAATTATTGTGATGCGCGTGCTGTTTATTGCAAATATTTTCTGCAACTAATCTCCAAATGCGTTTTTTGCTCTTCATATTTAGAGTAGACACATAAAAGCACCGTTATCATAAAGAATGAGCAGATAAAAACAATAGGCACGCTTACAGTTAGCTCTGAAAACATAGAAATTGCTCACAAGCAACGTTGGGCGCGAAAGGGTTATTGTTCGGTCGGATTGTAATTTCGAGAATTTTTATAGTAATTATATGATAATTATCTATGTTTATACCAAAGCAGAAAGCTGTAACTTCAAAACTTTTCCTAATAATCGTAAATTATCGATTTTCGTGGGCGGTGGGCGTGACATCGAAAATTGAAAATAACCTCGATCTACCTATGGTATACAGGAAATTAGGTGTCTCTACCTTTTGTAATAGCTGAGATCTAGACGTACAGACGGACAGACGGACAGACGGACATGGCTATATCGACTCGGCTGTTGATCTTGAGCCAGAATATATACACTTTATGGGGTCTGCCATGTCTCCTTCTGCCTGTTACATACTTTTTCACACACTTAGTATACCATTTTTGACCATTTTCAACGGTCGAATGGTATAACGGTCGAATGGTATAACGGCTACAGTCAAGTGTTGACTGTATAAGACAATGGATTTGTCAAGGTTATGAAAAAAATCAGATTTAGAACACTGTTGTTGGTAAACGTGCTTTTCAAAGATAAATAATAAACAACACATATAAATTTCAGTTAGACGCCAAGCAGTCCAAGCAGTGGGCGCAGTGCAAACCTATATGAAACGTGGAAAACCTTTTATGTTCACTATCCGATCCGAACCAAATTTTCAGCGATCGTTTAGGTAGTGATAGTTATCATTCACACCATAACTGAATACTCTAGCTTTATTATTGCGCTTGCTATACGGTTTATCGATTTGCGGGGGCGGAAGAAGGCGTGACCCAAATTTTGATACAAATTTTATAGCGTATGATTTACAAAAGTGTTGTCACCAAATTTGGTGGCTCTAGCTTTTTTAGTTTCTAAGATATAGGCGCTTGCAATACGGATTTTCGATTTTCGGGGGCGGAAGTAGGCGTGGCTCAAATTTTAATAAAAAGTGTACAGCGTATGATTCACATAACTGTTGTCAACAAATTTGGTGGCTCTAGCTTTTATAGTTTCTGAAATATAGGCATTCATACAGACAGACAGACGGACAGAGGGCAGACAGACTTGGCTCAATCGACTCGGCTGTTGATCCTGAGCCAGAATATATATACTTTTTGGGGTCTGCCATGTCTCATTTTGCCTGTTACAAACTTTTGCACAAACTTATTATACGATTTTTGACCATTTTCAATGGTCGAATGGTATAAAAACAATTTGTTTTTATTTTCTTTCCGATATATTTCGGTTACTCAACGGTAACCGTCTTAACTCTAAATGTGTGCGTTGTGTTAAATGTGTGTCAGTCATTCGGCTTCGTGCGTCACAGACTTTACATTTTATAGCGGACGCCAACCGCTCTGAAGGCACTGAGCTACCCGAACTTGTGGCCTTTCCAGTCTTCAAGGGGATTACTTTCCCATGTAGCTTGAGGCAGGCTAAAATATAATTCAAGCTCCTTGCTCTCCTTGTTTTCATTATGCAAGTCTCTGGCAATGGAGGCGTTATGTATTGTTACGTTTGTTAGTTTGAAGAGTTTTCACTTGTTTTAATAGTTCGGTCACAGAGTTTGCACTTTGCAGTCCCGTTTTTATAGCATTCGACCATTGAAAATGGTCAAAAATGGTATACTAACTTTGTGCAAATGTATGTAACAGACAGAAAGAGGCGTGGCAGACCCCACAAAGCTTATATATTCTGACTCAGGGTCACTAACTGAGTCGATTGAGCCATGTCCATCTGTCTGTCCGCCTGTCTGTCTGTCCGTCTGTCCGTTTGAACGTCTAGATATCAGTTATTACAAAAGCTGGAGACACCTATTTTCACATGAAGGTTCCTGTATACCATAGGTAGATCAAGTTTATTTTTAATTTTCGATGTCACGCCCACCGTCCACGAAAATCGATAATTTACGATTATTAGGAAAAGTATTCAAGTTACAGCTTTCTGCTTTGGTATGAACATAGATAATTACCATATAATTGCCATAAAAATTTTCGAAATTACAATCCGACCGAACAATAAACACAGAAGATATTCATCTAAACGTTTTCCATAGTTGCTGTTTGCGCCTTTGCAGCATATCGTGACGTCATCGTCACGATGCTTTGTTTCAGCTGATTGCTAGGTTTTCACATGTAGATGGCGCTATTCAAAGATAGATATAATTTAAACAATAGGTGGCGGAACAACTTGTACAGAGTTTTTTGATGGAATTAAATGTTTGATAATTTGTTTCGAAACTGAGCTTATGGTGTCTTACTGTCGGGCGCGCTCGACTGTAGCTTTCTTTACTTGTTAGTTTCTGAGATATTGCCTTACATACGGACACACAGGGCTCAATCGATACGGCTCGTGATCCTGAGCAAGAATATATATGTTTTATGGGGTCGCAGATGCCTCCTTCTGCCTATTACGTAAGAAATGTTTGCCTGTAAAACCAAGAGCTTTTCGATGGGCCGTCATAAATCACGTCCATGAAGCTATTATGCATCTGGGATGGATAATTCCATTAATAAACTCTCTACAAGTTTATCCACCACCTATTGTTTAAATTAGATCTATCTTTGAATAGCGCCATCTACATGTAAAAACATCATAGCAATCAGCTGTACGATGACGTCACGACGCGCAGCTCAGCCGCAAGCAGTGGAGTACGGAAAATGGAAACATGGATAACTTCTGTGCTTATCGTCCGATTGGATTGTAATTTGGGGAATAGATTTATATTGAAATTTTATTTTATTTATGTTCATACCAAAGCATCTACATGGGAAAACAAAGCAATCAGCTGTACTCAAGCTACGGCTGAAACAAAGCATCGTGACGATGACGTCACGATATGCTACAAAGGCGCAAACAGCAACTATGGAAAACGTTTAGATGAATATCTTCTGTGTTTATCCCGTTCGTGCCCAACTTTTTCCCCGTGAAATTAAAATTTTTTTTTATCATTAATGTTTTTACATTTATTTTTAGAAAAATTTAGCAACAAATTTTAGTATGCCACGCCCATTAGTTTGGGCGGTAGCGAAAGTTACTTGTGAGCAACATTGGGCAGTAGTGGTGTGTAAGCATTGTTTTTTTTATAATTCACAGAATATGAAATATTTTTCTTTATAATGACAAATTAAGTGTGGTATGACAAAAAACAGTTTTTATTGTTATTGCAGCACAGATGGACTTTGCATTTAAGGCATTTGGTCATCGGTGTTGCAGTTTTGCACAGTCTGCAACGTCCTCTTTCTCCAAAAACTACCCAATGTTCAACTTTATCATAACGTTGTGACACTGAAGGATTTGTCTGAAATTTGTACTTCTTTGATTGATGCGAAGAAACACTGCTTGGGGATCCCAATGATACCACTGAGCTTTCTCTTTCCAAGTTCAATTGTTTCCTATACAGTAGCCAAGCATTTGTAACGGATGTTTCCAGGCACCAATAAAAAATTCTTATGTACCACTTTTTTGATCGGTGGTTAATTTTGTAGAGCTCCATCAGCATATCTGCCAAATCTACTCCACCCATACCTTTATTGTATGAAGTAACAATAGCTGGCCTTGAAATATCAATGTAAGTTTTTTCTTTTGGGCTCCAACGTTTGCATATTCCAACAGGCTGATCACCTTCACACGAAGATATTAGTTGAACAGGCTTATTGTCAAACCATTTTACACACACAAGATTATGGTTCATTTCGCATTTTATATCAAAAGACCCCCTTCCGCGTTTTTTTAATTCCGCATCTGAGAGCAGTTGGCAATTTCTTATGCGATTTTTACGTACAGTACCTGTTGCAAAGATTCCTATTTCCTTCAACGAAATCAGAAGGCTTACAGACGTAAACCAATTATCAAAATATAGTTTAAAATTTTTGTCTTTGGGAAGACTTTTGCCAAATATAAGACAACATCAGAAGATATTCCCAAGCCATAAGAAGGACAAGTGCCTTCTCCAACATATAGCGTAAAATCATAAACTAATCCAGATATTCCAGCCCGCGTAAACATTTTAAGACCCCATTTATGAGGTTTAGCTGGATTATATTGCTTAAACGTGGATCGACCTGCAAAAAAAAGCAATTAATAAAAATAAAGCCAATTTAAAAGAAAATTAAAAACGTACCTTTGAATGCAATTATTTGCTCATCGACACTTTGATGCTCTTCCTGAGGTAGTTTTCCAAAATTTTCTTTGAGAATTCTGAGCAAAGGGCGGATCTTGTAGAGTTTATCATAGTTGGAATCTCCTTTTTTTAATTGTTTGGCGTTGTCGTTGAAATGTAAGCATTGTTTTATTTTTTCAAATCTCCCACGAGGCATTGAATCAGTTATTGCGGTAAGCTTTAAATCCTTTGACCATGCCATTCTGAGTTGCGGTAGTTTTAAAACACCCAAGTACAATAAAATGCCAATGTAGCGTTTGATTTCCTCATCAGTACATTTAAGTTCAATACCGTGCTCCTGCAAACTATATATATCAGTTTGCTTTTCCATTAAATGAATTAGCTGAGTATCAAAAAATGTGTAGAAGAACTCCACTGGCGTCTTTATCTCCCCGACATCAAAAGTTTTGTCATCTTCCCAAGTACTCTCTGGAGCTACAAACGGCCTTGTTCTCCACTTTAGCGTCTTTGGATCAATTTTCTCCAAGCAACTGTCAACAACAACGCAAGAGTCAGGTTCACATCCTTCAATCACTGTATTTTCCAGAAGGTCAATCTCGATACTTTCTCCCCTTTCAAGAATTCCTTCTAAATTCTTCTCCAATACCGTAGAAATGTCTTTCATCTCATCACCACTTTCTTCGTCAGTAGAAACATCCCAATCGAAGTTTAAAGCCCGTTCAATTTCTTCGTTAGACAAACCTTTCACTTTCGGTCTCATTTCTAAATGCAAACAAAAATTATTACCACGAATGCCCAAGGTTGCTCACAAGCAACTTAGCAACTTTGAAAATTATTTACTTACTTATTGTTCACTATTAACTAAGTTTGACTATATCACTGTCTAGTTAACTCTTTGCTAAATAATTATTTGTTTATACTTTAGGTTCTTTTTAAAGTATTATAAAAGTAAATTACTAATTTAAAAAGTTCCACCGAATATCGAAACAATAATTATTGTGATGCGCGTGCTGTTTATTGCAAATATTTTCTGCAACTAATCTCCAAATGCGTTTTTTGCTCTTCATATTTAGAGTAGACACATAAAAGCACCGTTATCATAAAGAATGAGCAGATAAAAACAATAGGCACGCTTACAGTTAGCTCTGAAAACATAGAAATTGCTCACAAGCAACGTTGGGCGCGAAAGGGTTATCGTTCGGTCGGATTGTAATTTCGAGAATTTTTATAGTAATTATATGATAATTATCTATGTTTATACCAAAGCAGAAAGCTGTAACTTCAACACTTTTCCTAATAATCGTAAATTATCGATTTTCGTGGGCGGTGGGCGTGACATCGAAAATTGAAAATAACCTCGATCTACCTATGGTATACAGGAAATTAGGTGTCTCTACCTTTTGTAATAGCTGAGATCTAGACGTACAGACGGACAGACGGACAGACGGACATGGCTATATCGACTCGGCTGTTGATCTTGAGCCAGAATATATACACTTTATGGGGTCTGCCATGTCTCCTTCTGCCTGTTACATACTTTTTCACACACTTAGTATACCATTTTTGACCATTTTCAACGGTCGAATGGTATAACAAGTAAGAACGGCTACAGTCAAGTGTTGACTGTATAAGACAATGGATTTGTCAAGGTTATGAAAAAAATCAGATTTAGAACACTGTTGTTGGTAAACGTGCTTTTCAAAGATAAATAATAAACAACACATATAAATTTCAGTTAGACGCCAAGCAGTCCAAGCAGTTGGAAAAAAACACTGCTTGGAAAAAACACTGCTTGCTTGCTTGCAGTGGGCGCAGTGCAAACCTATATGAAACGTGGAAAACCTTTTATGTTCACTATCCGATCCGAACCAAATTTTCAGCGATCGTTTAGGTAGTGATAGTTATCATTCACACCATAACTGAATACTCTAGCTTTATTATTGCGCTTGCTATACGGTTTATCGATTTGCGGGGGCGGAAGAAGGCGTGACCCAAATTTTGATACAAATTTTATAGCGTATGATTTACAAAAGTGTTGTCACCAAATTTGGTGGCTCTAGCTTTTTTAGTTTCTAAGATATAGGCGCTTGCAATACGGATTTTCGATTTTCGGGGGCGGAAGTAGGCGTGGCTCAAATTTTAATAAAAAGTGTACAGCGTATGATTCACATAACTGTTGTCAACAAATTTGGTGGCTCTAGCTTTTATAGTTTCTGAAATATAGGCATTCATACAGACAGACAGACGGACAGAGGGCAGACAGACATGGCTCAATCGACTCGGCTGTTGATCCTGAGCCAGAATATATATACTTTTTGGGGTCTGCCATGTCTCATTTTGCCTGTTACAAACTTTTTGCACAAACTTATTATACGATTTTTGACCATTTTCAATGGTCGAATGGTATAAAAACAATTTGTTTTTATTTTCTTTCCGATATATTTCGGTTACTCAACGGTAACCGTCTTAACTCTAAATGTGTGCGTTGTGTTAAATGTGTGTCAGTCATTCGGCTTCGTGCGTCACAGACTTTACATTTTATAGCGGACGCCAACCGCTCTGAAGGCACTGAGCTACCCGAACTTGTGGCCTTTCCAGTCTTCAAGGGGATTACTTTCCCATGTAGCTTGAGGCAGGCTAAAATATAATTCAAGCTCCTTGCTCTCCTTGTTTTCATTATGCAAGTCTCTGGCAATGGAGGCGTTATGTATTGTTACGTTTGTTAGTTTGAAGAGTTTTCACTTGTTTTAATAGTTCGGTCACAGAGTTTGCACTTTGCAGTCCCGTTTTTATAGCATTCGACCATTGAAAATGGTCAAAAATGGTATACTAACTTTGTGCAAATGTATGTAACAGACAGAAAGAGGCGTGGCAGACCCCACAAAGCTTATATATTCTGACTCAGGGTCACTAACTGAGTCGATTGAGGCATGTCCATCTGTCTGTCCGCCTGTCTGTTTGTCCGTCTGTCCGTTTAAACGTCTAGATCTCAGTTATTACAAAAGCTAGAGACACCTAATTTCACATGAAGGTTCCTATATACCATAGGTAGATCGAGTTTATTTTCAATTTTCGATGTCACGCCCACCGCCCACGCAAATCGATAATTTACGATTATCATGATAAGTATTCAAGTTACAGCTTTCTGCTTTGGTATGAATATAGATAATTACCATATAAATCTATTCTCAAAATTACAATCCGATCAATCAATAGACACAGAAGATGCCATTCGACCATTGAAAATGGTCAAAAATTGTATACTTAGTTTGGGCAAATGTATGAAACAGGCAGAAGGAGGCGTGGCAGACCCCACAAAGTATATATATTCTGACTCAGGATCACTAGCTGAGTCGATTGAGCCATGTCCGTCTATCTGTCTGTCCGTCTGTCCGTTTGAACGTCTAGATATCAGTTATTACAAAAGCTGGAGACACCTATTTTCACATGAAGGTTCCTGTATACCATACGTAGATCAAGTTTATTTTTAATTTTCGATGTCACGCCCACCGTCCACGAAAATCGATAATTTACGATTATTAGGAAAAGTATTGAAGTTACAGCTTTCTGCTTTGGTATGAACATAGATAATTACCATATAATTACCATAAAAATTTTCGAAATTACAATCCGACCGAACAATGAACACAGAAGATATTCATCTAAACGTTTTCCATAGTTGCTGTTTGCGCCTTTGCAGCATATCGTGACGTCATCGTCACGATGCTTTGTTTCAGCTGATTGCTAGGTTTTCACATGTAGATGGCGCTATTCAAAGATAGATATAATTTAAACAATAGGTGGCGGAACAACTTGTACAGAGTTTTTTGATGGAATTAAATGTTTGATAATTTGTTTCGAAACTGAGCTTATGGTGTCTTACTGTCGGGCGCGCTCGACTGTAGCTTTCTTTACTTGTTAGTTTCTGAAATATTGGCTTACATACGGACACACAGGGCTCAATCGATATGGCTCGTGATCCTGAGCAAGAATATATATATTTTATGGGGTCGCAGATGCCTCCTTCTGCCTATTACGTAAGAAATGTTTGCCTGTTAAACCAAGAGCTTTTCGATGGGCCGTCATAAATCACGTCCATGAAGCTATTATGCATCTGGGATGGATAATTCCATTAAAAAACTCTCTACAAGTTTATCCACCACCTATTGTTTAAATTAGATCTATCTTTGAATAGCGCCATCTACATGTAAAAACATCATAGCAATCAGCTGTACGATGACGTCACGACGCGCAGCTCAGCCGCAAGCAGTGGAGTACGGAAAATGGAAACATGGATAACTTCTGTGCTTATCGTCCGATTGGATTGTAATTTGGGGAATAGATTTATATTGAAATTTTATTTTATTTATGTTCATACCAAAGCATCTACATGGGAAAACAAAGCAATCAGCTATACTCAAGCTACGGCTGAAACAAAGCATCGTGACGATGACGTCACGATATGCTACAAAGGCGCAAACAGCAACTATGGAAAACGTTTAGATGAATATCTTCTGTGTTTATCCCGTTCGTGCCCAACTTTTTCCCCGTGAAATTAAAATTTTTTTTTATCATTAATGTTTTTACATTTATTTTTAGAAAAATTTAGCAACAAATTTTAGTATGCCACGCCCATTAGTTTGGGCGGTAGCGAAAGTTACTTGTGAGCAACATTGGGCAGTAGTGGTGTGTAAGCATTGTTTTTTTTATAATTCACAGAATATGAAATATTTTTCTTTATAATGACAATTTAAGTGTGGTATGACAAAAAACAGTTTTTATTGTTATTGCAGCACAGATGGACTTTGCATTTAAGGCATTTGGTCATCGGTGTTGCAGTTTTGCACAGTCTGCAACGTCCTCTTTCTCCAAAAACTACCCAATGTTCAACTTTATCATAACGTTGTGACACTGAAGGATTTGTCTGAAATTTGTACTTCTTTGATTGATGCGAAGAAACACTGCTTGGGGATCCCAATGATACCACTGAGCTTTTCTTTCTGCATTTGTTGGTCGACCTCTCCTTTTTTGAAATGAAGTAGCGTCAGTGGAATGTAAAAGTTAATGGGCAATTTCCGATTGAAATTTTATAAGGGGAATATGTTTTTGGTTTGGGTTTACCAAGTTCAATTGTTTCCTATACAGTAGCCAAGCATTTGTAACGGATGTTTCCAGGCACCAATAAAAAATTCTTATGTACCACTTTTTTGATCGGTGGTTAATTTTGTAGAGCTCCATCAGCATATCTGCCAAATCTACTCCACCCATACCTTTATTGTATGAAGTAACAATAGCTGGCCTTGAAATATCAATGTAAGTTTTTTCTTTTGGGCTCCAACGTTTGCATATTCCAACAGGCTGATCACCTTCACACGAAGATATTAGTTGAACAGGCTTATTGTCAAACCATTTTACACACACAAGATTATGGTTCATTTCGCATTTTATATCAAAAGACCCCCTTCCGCGTTTTTTTTAATTCCGCATCTGAGAGCAGTTGGCAATTTCTTATGCGATTTTTACGTACAGTACCTGTTGCAAAGATTCCTATTTCCTTCAACGAAATCAGAAGGCTTACAGACGTAAACCAATTATCAAAATATAGTTTAAAATTTTTGTCTTTGGGAAGACTTTTTGCCAAATATAAGACAACATCAGAAGATATTCCCAAGCCATAAGAAGGACAAGTGCCTTCTCCAACATATAGCGTAAAATCATAAACTAATCCAGATATTCCAGCCCGCGTAAACATTTTAAGACCCCATTTATGAGGTTTAGCTGGATTATATTGCTTAAACGTGGATCGACCTGCAAAAAAAGCAATTAATAAAAATAAAGCCAATTTAAAAGAAAATTAAAAACGTACCTTTGAATGCAATTATTTGCTCATCGACACTTTGATGCTCTTCCTGAGGTAGTTTTCCAAAATTTTCTTTGAGAATTCTGAGCAAAGGGCGCATCTTGTAGAGTTTATCATAGTTGGAATCTCCTTTTTTTAATTGTTTGGCGTTGTCGTTGAAATATAAGCATTGTTTTATTTTTTCAAATCTCCCACGCGGCATTGAATCAGTTATTGCGGTAAGCTTTAAATCCTTTGACCATGCCATTCTGAGTTGCGGTAGTTTTAAAACAGCCAAGTACTATAAAATGCCAATGTAGCGTTTGATTTCCTCATCAGTACATTTAAGTTCAATACCGTGCTCCTGCAAACTATATATATCAGTTTGCTTTTCCATTAAATGAATTAGCTGAGTATCAAAAAATGTGTAGAAGAACTCCACTGGCGTCTTTATCTCCCCGACATCAAAAGTTTTGTCATCTTCCCAAATACTCTCTGGAGCTACAAACGGCCTTGTTCTCCACTTTAGCGTCTTTGGATCAATTTTCTCCAAGCAACTGTCAACAACAACGCAAGAGTCAGGTTCACATCCATCAATCAATCTGTATTTTCCAATCTCGATACTTTCGATACTTTCTCCCCTTTCAAGAATTCCTTCTAAATTCTTCTCCAGTACCGTAGAAATGTCTTTCATCTCATCACCACTTTCTTCGTCAGTAGAAACATCCCAATCGAAGTTTAAAGCCCGTTCAATTTCTTCGTTAGACAAACCTTTCACTTTCGGTCTCATATCTAAATGCAAACAAAAATTATTACCACGAATGCCCAAGGTTGCTCACAAGCAACTTAGCAACTTTGAAAATTATTTACTTACTTATTGTTCACTATTAACTAAGTTTAACTATATCACTGTCTAGTTAACTCTTTGCTAAATAATTATTTGTTTATACTTTAGGTTCTTTTTAAAGTATTATAAAAGTAAATTACTAATTTAACAAGTTCCACCGAATATCGAAACAATAATTATTGTGATGCGTGTGCTGTTTATTGCAAATATTTTCTGCAACTAATCTCCAAATGCGTTTTTTGCTCTTCATATTTAGAGTAGACACATAAAAGCACCGTTATCATAAAGAATGAGCAGATAAAAACAATAGGCACGCTTACAGTTAGCTCTGAAAACATAGAAATTGCTCACAAGCAACGTTGGGCGCGAAAGGGTTATTGTTCGGTCGGATTGTAATTTCGAGAATTTTTATGGTAATTATATGATAATTATCTATGTTCATACCAAAGTAGAAAGCTGTAACTTCAACACTTTTCCTAATAATCGTAAATTATTGATTTTCGTGGGCGGTGACATCGAAAGTTGAAAATAACCTCGATCTACCTATGCTATACAGGAACCTTCATGTGAAATTAGGTGTCTCCAGCTTTTGTAATAACTGAGATCTAGACGTTCAAACGGACAGACGGACAGACAGATAGACGGACATGGCTCAATCGACTCAGCTAGTGATCCTGAGTCATAATATATATATTTTGTGGGGTCTGCCACGCCTCCTTCTGTTTGTTTCACACATTTGCACAAAATTAGTATACCATTTTTGACCATTTTCAATGGTCGAATGGCATCTTCTGAGTCTATTGATTGATCGGATTGTAATTTTGAGAATAGATTTATATGGTAATTATCTATGTTCATACCAAAGCAGAAGACTGCAACTTCAGTACTTATCCTGATAATCGAAAATGATCGATTTGAGTGGGCGGTGGGCGTGGCATCAAAAATTGAAAATAAACTCGATCTATGGTATACAGGAACCTTCATGTGAAATATTGTGTCTCTAGCTTTTGTAATAGCCGAGATCTAGACGTTTAAACGGACAGACGGACAAATAGACAGACGGACAGACGGATGGATAGATGGACATGGCTCAATCGACTCATCTAGTGATCCTGAGTCAGAATATATATACTTTATGGGGTCTGCAATGTCTCCTTCTGCCCGTTACATACATTTTCGGTTTGAACAAAGTTATAATACCCTTCTACTCTATGAGTAGCGGGTATAAAAACATAAAGAAACACCAAAAGAAAATAAAAACAAGTAAGAAAGCTACATTCGAGTGTGCTCGACTGTAATATACCCGCTACCCAGCTGCTCGTACATCAAAATTATTTGCGGAACAATAAAGAAAGGCTACAATCAAATTTTAACAGTAAAAGGCTATGGACTTACAATATTTATGCAAAGTCAAAATCTAAAAAAAAAAAATAATTTTTTGCACACATTTAATTTTTGATGCGGGTGGGACTCGAACCCATAAATGCATAATAGTTCTGTTCGTTTTGCAGTCCACAACTTAATCCATTTCACCAACGTACACGCACACACGATTCGACACAATGCTGCAAGCAGCGCTGCCGGCAAAAGGATTAAAAAGTATTGAAAACGTATAACTTTTATCCAGGTACCAAAAAAATCCAAGATTTATCACTTAAACAGTTAAAAATAATAATTCTACCAGTTGAAGACTATAATTCGAATACGTGCATGTAAAAAACGATATGTGCCCTTTTAATAATTCTTTGTATACTTAAATGGGAAGTGTTGTGGAGCACTCTAACTTTTAATAAATTTTGTTAAAAAAGCGACCGATATGTTCTATACGATGTATCGGTACGTACCGGCTCGTTCCGACTTACTTACAGCGGGCAGCAATGAGAAACATGTATACAAAGTTTCATGAAGGTAGCTCAAAAAGGGAGGCAAAAACTTTCCTTTGCAAAAAATAAGAAAAGCTCGATCTCCCCCACCATGACACGTATGCATGCGGAATCGAACCTTGGACCCATTACCTAAGAGGTCCACCACTTCTCCATTCGGCCTTTAAGCCATTACGCAAATCTTGCCAAAGTTACATTATAAGACCATTCGGAAATTCTTGCACGACAAAAGCAAAGTCTGAATGCATGATGCGTGTTGTTGTTGCTATTTATTCATAAATAACAATCATAAACATATAATTAAATAAAAAATAAAAATAAAAAAATATAAGAAAAAGCTGCGCTCTAACAATCGCACACAGATGATTTAAGAGACTGTCACTTCTCCACTTGTTAACAAAGTTCATTGTGAGCCATTAAAAAAATTTTAAATAAAATGCACGACCACCAATTAATGCATATTCAAAAATTAAAGTATAAGTTCTTAAAAAAAAAGAAAAAGCTTAAGCGGCATGAACTGGGAATCGAACCACGGACCTGTCGGTTCAGGAGTTCATTTTCCACTAAGCTACTGACGCTGTTATCCAACAACTGCAAAAATGTGCATTGTATGGCATTCTTATTATTTCCTGTACAAATAAAGAAATTGCGCTGCCGGAAGCGCGGTTTACAGCTAGGGAAAACGTTAAAGTGAATAGCTTCTTTGTTTACTATCCGATTGTTACCAAATTTTCAGAGATCATCAGGCTAACTATAATTATCATATGGAACAATATGGCATCAAAATTGCGCTTGTAATCAATTTTTTTCAATTTACAGGGGCGGAAGGGGGCGTGGCCAAAATCCAAAATAAACTTGATCTTTTACTCTATAAGTAGCGGGTATAAAAAAAAACATTTTTGCACACATTTAATTTTTGATGCGGGCGGGACTCGAACCCGTAAATGCATAATAGTACTGTTCGTTTTGCAGTCAACAACTTAACCCATTTCACCACCCTACACGCACACAGGATTCGGCACAATGCTGCAAGCAGCGCTGCCGGCACCTCTGCTTACAGCTATGGAAAACGTTAAGCTGAATAATTTCTGTGTTTATTATCCGATTGTTACCAAACTTTTAGAGATCATCTGCCTAGATATAGTTATCATATAAACCGAAAATGCTCACAAGCAACTTTCGCTACCGCCCAAACTAATGGGCGTGGCATTCTAAAATTTGTTGCTAAATTTTTCTAAAAATAAATGTAAAAACATTAATGATAAAAAAAAATTTTAATTTCACGGGGAAAAAGTTGGACACGAAAGGGATTAACACAGAAGATATTCATCTAAACGTTTTCCATAGTTGCTGTTTGCGCCTTTGTAGCATATCGTGACGTCATCGTCACGATGCTTTGTTTCAGCCGTAGCGTGAGTACAGCTGATTGCTTTGTTTTCCCATGTAGATGCTTTGGTATGAACATAAATAAAATAAAATTTCAATATAAATCTATTCCCAAAATTACAATCCAATCGGACGATAAGCACAGAAGTTATCCATGTTTCCATTTTCCGTACTCCACTGCTTGCGGCTGAGCTGCGCGTCGTGACGTCATCGTACAGCTGATTGCTATGATGTTTTTACATGTAGATGGCGCTATTCAAAGATAGATCTAATTTAAACAATAGGTGGTGGATAAACTTGTAGAGAGTTTTTTAATGGAATTATCCATCCCAGATGCATAATAGCTTCATGGACGTGATTTATGACGGCCCATCGAAAAGCTCTTGGTTTTACAGGCAAACATTTCTTACGTAATAGGCAGAAGGAGGCTTCTGCGACCCCATAAAATATATATATTCTTGCTCAGGATCACGAGCCGTATCGATTGAGCCCTGTGTGTCCGTATGTAAGCCAATATCTCAGAAACTAACAAGTAAAGAAAGCTACAGTCGAGCGCGCCCGACAGTAAGACACCATAAGCTCAGTTTCGAAACAAATTATCAAACATTTAATTCCATCAAAAAACTCTGCACAAGTTGTTCCGCCACCTATTGTTTAAATTATATCTATCTTTGAATAGCGCCATCTACATGTGAAAACCTAGCAATCAGCTGAAACAAAGCATCGTGACGATGACGTCACGATATGCTGCAAAGGCGCAAACAGCAACTATGGAAAACGTTTAGATGAATATCTTCTGTGTTTATTGTTCGATCGGATTGTAATTTCGAGAATTTTTATGGTAATTATATGATAATTATCTATGTACATACCAAAGCAGAAAGCTGTAACTTCAACACTTTTCCTAATAATCGTAAATTATCGATTTTCGTGGGCGGTGGGCGTGACATTAAAAATTGAAAATAACCTCGATCTACCTATGCTATACAGGAACCTTCATGTGAAATTAGGTGTCTCCAGCTTTTGTAATAACTGAGATCTAGACGTTCAAACGGACAGACGGACAGACAGATAGACGGACATGGCTCAATCGACTCAGCTAGTGATCCTGAGTCAGAATATATATACTTTGTGGGGTCTGCCACGCCTCCTTCTGCTTGTTTCACACATTTGCACAAAATTAGTATACCATTTTTGACCATTTTCAATGGTCGAATGGCATCTTCTGAGTCTATTGATTGATCGGATTGTAATTTTGAGAATAGATTTATATGGTAATTATCTATGTTCATACCAAAGCAGAAGGCTGCAACTTCAGTACTTATCCTGATAATCGAAAATGATCGATTTGAGTGGGCGGTGGGCGTGGCATCAAAAATTGAAAATAAACTCGATCTATGGTATACAGGAACCTTCATGTGAAATATTGTGTCTCTAGCTTTTGTAATAGCCGAGATCTAGACGTTTAAACGGACAGAATATATATATTTTATGGGGTCTGCAATGTCTCCTTCTGCCTGTTACATACATTTTCGGTTTGAACAAAGTTATAATACCCTTCTACTCTATGAGTAGCGGGTATAATAAAAACGACAACCAAAAACATATAAATCTCTGGTCTATGTACCAACATTATCAGAGACATTAATGAGATCTGACTTTTACAATGATGCAGAAATACAGATAGCACATAAACTTTTCCACACACTAAAGCATTTTTACAATAATACGAAGTCGAAAATAAGTTCATTCGACAAAATTAATGTTATATATAGAATTCCTTGTAGTGACAATAATACGGAAACATGCAATGGTGTTTACGTGGGAACAACTAAACTAAAATTGAAAACAAGATTAACAGAACACAAATCTGATTTTAAACTACGACACCAATGTACAACATAACAAGTAAGGAAAGCTACAGTCGAGGGTGCCCGACCGTAAGACACAATTCCACCAACTTCGTAGTTGCACTAACTAGAACTAACTCGCTCTCACACACACATATAAAAAACGCTTTCTTTAATAACTTCTGTATTTATTCCCTGATCGGATTGTAATTTTGGGAATGTGTGCATACTAACAGCATCTTTACGTGTTCTAAAGCAAAATTATTAAAGTTACAGCATTCTGCTTTGGTATGAACATAGATAATCACAATAAAAGTCTATTCTAAAACTTATAATCCGATCAAATAATAAACACAGAAGATATTCATCTAAACGTTTTCCATAGTTACACTGCTTGCGCCTTTGCAGCATATCGTGACGTCATCGTCACGATGCTTTGTTTCAGCCATAGCGTGTGTACAGCTGATTGCTATGTTTTCACATGTAGATGGCGCTATTGAAAGATAGATCTTATTTAAACAAAAGGTGGCGGATTATTTTTATACCCGCTACTCATAGAGTAGAAGGGTATTATAACTTTGTTTAAACCGAAAATGTATGTAACAGGCAGAAGGAGACACCACCGACCCCATAAAGTATATATATTCTGGCTCAAGATCAACAGCCGAGTCGATATAGCCATGTCCGTCTGTCCGTCCGTGTGAAAATCAAGATCTCAGCTATTATAAGAGCTAGACCTACCAAGTTTGGTGACAAAATGTATTATTATTTATTTTGGATTTTGGCTACGCCCCCTTCCGCCCCTGTAAATCGAACACAATTGATCACAAGCGCAATTTTGATGCCATATTGTTCATTTTCGGTTTGTATGATAACTATAGGTAGCCAGATGATCTCTGAAAATTTGGTAACAATCGGATATTAAACACAGAAGTTATTCAGCTTAACGTTTTCCATAGCTGTAAGCAGCGCTGCAGGTAGCGCAAATTCTTTATTTGTACAGGAAATAATAAGAATGCCTTACAATGCAAATTTTTGCAGTTGTTGGGTAACAGCGTCAGTAGCTTAGTAGAAAAGCGATGAACTTCTGAAACGAAAGGCCCGTGGGTCGATTCCCAGTTCATGTCGCTTAAGCTTTTTCTTTTTTTTTAAGAACTTATACTTTAATTTTTGAATATGCATTAATTGGTGGTCGTGCATTTTATTTAAAAATTTTTTAATGGCTCCCATTGAACTTAGTTAACAAGTGGGGAAGTGACAGTCTCTTAAATCACCTGTGTGCGTTTGTTAGAGCGCAGCTTTTTCTTATATTTTTTTATTTTTATTTTTTATTTAATTGTATGTTTAAGTTATGAGAATAAATAGCAACAACATCACGCATCATGCTTTCAGACTTTGTTTTTGTCGTGCAAGAATTTCCGAATGGTCTCATAATGTAACTTTGGCAAAATTGGCGTAATGGCTTAATGACCGAATGGAGAAGTGGTGAACCTATTAGGTAATGGGTCCAAGGTTCGATTCCCCATGCATGCGTGTCATGGTGGGGGGATCAAACTTTTCTTATTTTTTGCAAAGAAAAGTTTTTGCCTCCCTTTTTGAGTTACCTTCATGAAACTTTGTATACATGTATCTTATTGCTGCCCACTGTAAATAAGTCGGAACGAGCCGGTACGGACCGATTCATCGTATAGATGCCATAGAATCTATCGGTCGTTTTTTTTAACAAAATTTATTGAAAGTTAGAGTGCTCTAGAACGCTTTCCATTCAAGTATATAAAGAGGTATTCAAAGGGCACATATCGTTTTTTACATGCACGTATTCGATTAATAGTCTTCAACAGGTAGAATTATTATTTTTACTGTTTAAGTGATAAATCTTGGATTTTTTTTGGTACCTGAATAAAAGTTTCAATACTTTTTACTCCTTTTGCCGGCAGCGCTGCTTGCAGCATTGTGCCGAATAGTGTGTGCGTGTACGGTAGTGAAATGGGTTAAGTTGTGGACTGCATAACGAACAGAACTATTATGCATTTATGGGTTCGAGTCCCACCCGCATTAAAAATTAAATGTGTGCAAAAAATTATTTTTTTTTTTTTAGATTTTGACTTTGCATAAATATTGTAAGTCCATGGCCTTTTACGGTCAAAATATGATTGTAGCCGTTCTTTATTGTTCCGCAAAAAATTTGGATGAACGAGCAGCTGGGTAGCGGGTATATTGCAGTTGAGCACACCCGAATGTAGCTTTCTTACTTGTTTATTTTTATACCCGCTACTCATAGAGTAGAAGGATATTATAACTTTGTTCAAACCGAAAATGTATGTAGCAGGCAGAAGGAGACACCTCCGACCCCATAAAGTATATATATTCTGGCTCAGGATCAACAGCCGAGTCGATGTAGCCATGCCTGTCTATCCGTCTGTCTGTCCGTGTGAAAATCTAGATCTTAGCTATTATAAGAGCTAGAATTACCAAATTTGGTGACAAAATGTATTATTATTGCACGCCAATCAAGTTGACTTTGGATTTTGGCCACGCCCCCTTACGCCCCTGTTAATCGAAAAAAATGTATTACAAGCGCTATTTTGATGCCATATTGCTAGCCAGATGATCTCTAAAAATTTGGTAACAATCGGATAATAAACAGAGAAGTTATTCAGCTTAACGTTTTCCATAGCTGTAAGCAGCGCTGCCGGTAGCGCAAATTCTTTATTTGTACAGGAAATAATAAGAATGCCTTACAATGCAAATTTTTGCAGTTGTTAGATAACAGCGTCAGTAGCTTATTAGAAAAGCGATATACTTCTGAACCGGCAGCCCCGTGGTTCGATTCCCAGTTCATGTCGCTTAAGCTTTTTCTTTTTTTTTTTTTAAGAACTTATACTTTAATTTTTGAATATGCATTAATTGGTAGTCGTGCATTTTATTTAAAATTTTTTTAATAGCTCACAATGAACTTAGTTAACAAGTGGAGAACAGTCTCTTAAATCAGCTGTGTGCGATTGTTAGAGCGCAGCTTATTCTTATATTTTTTTATTTTTATTTTTTATTTAATTGTATGTTTAAGTTATGAGAATAAATAGCAACAACAACACGCATCATGCATTCAGACTTTGTTTTTGTCGTGCAAGAATTTCCGAATGGTCTCATAATGTTACTTTGGCAAAAATTGCGTAGTGGCTTAATGACCGAATGGAGAAGTGGTGGACCTCTTAGGTAATGGGTCCAAGGTTCGATTCCTCATGCATGCGTGTCATGGTGGGGGAGATCGAACTTTTCTTATTTTTTGCAAAGAAAAGTTTTTGCCTCCCTTTTTGAGCTACCTTCATGAAACTTTGTATACATGTTTCTTATTGCTGCCCGCTGTAAATATGTCGGAACGAGCCGGTACGGACCGATTCATCGTATAGATGCCATAGAACCTATCGGTCGTTTTTATACCCGCTACATCTTAGAGTAGAAGGGTATTATAACTTTGTTCAAACTGAAAATGTATGTAACAGGCAGAAGGAGACACCTCCGACCCCATAAAGTATATATATTCTGGCTCAGGATCAACAGCCAAGTCGATATAGCCATGTCCGTCTGTCTGTCCGTGTGAAAATCTAGATCTCAGCTATTATAAGAGCTAGGACAACCAAATTTGGTGTGGTATGTGTTATTATTGCACGCTGATCAAGTTTATTTTGGAAATTGGCCACGCCCCCTTCCGCCCCCGTAAATCGAATAACCATTGATTACAAGCGCAATTTTGATGCCATATTGTTCATTTTTGGTTTACATGATAACTATAGCCAGCCAGATGAAGATCTCTGCAAAATTTGGTAACAATCGGATAAAAAACACAGAAGTTATTCAGCTTAACGTTTTCCATAGCTGTAAGCAGCGCTGCCGGCAGCGCTGCTTGCAGCATTGTGCCGAAAGTGTGTGCGTGTACGGTGGTGAAATGGGTTAAGTTGTGGACTGCAAAACGAACAGTACTATTAAGCATTTACGGGTTCGAGTCCCGCCCGCATCAAAAATTAAATGTGTGCAAAAACGTTTTTTTTTTTTATTTTATATTTTGACTTTGCATAAATATTGTAAGTCCATAGCCTTTTACGGTCAAAATATGATTGTAGCCGTTTTTTTGTTCCGCAAATAAATGATGTACGAGCAGCTGGGTAGCGGGTATATTACAGTCGAGCACACTCGACTGTAGCTTTCTTACTTGTTTTCTCTAAATACACGCTGCTACAATGATTACTTGAATCGTTGTCACCTACAGTTTGCCCAAGATCCTAAGCAGTTTTATAACTTTGTTGATTTGAAACGTAAAACTAATAAATTCCCACCTAATATTTTTTTTGAAAATAACAAAACATCTAATGATCAGGCTGCTGCCGATTTGTTTGCGGACTTTTTTTATTCTACTTACTCCACTGAAGCCTATACTATGCAATCATACCCGTATTCCTTAAATAATTCGAACTCCTTTTTTTTGCCCTTCTATTAACGAAATCTCTTTACTAAGCTATTTTAAATCCTCTAAGCCTGTATTTTCTCCCGGTCCTGATGGTGTTCCAGCATGTATACTTAGATTATGTGCTGATACCATTTGTAAGTATCTCTAAATTATCCGCTATTCCTAACATTTTTGAAAAAATCTTGACTGCACAATTCACACATATGTGTAAGTCCGTTCTTTCCCCTTATCAGCATGGATTTGTCAAATTTAGATCCACAACTACAAGTCTTCTTGAGTTTTCCTCAATTATAACCAAAGGATTTCGGAGGAAAATGCAAACTGATTGTTCTACACTGATTTCAGTGCTTCATAAATTAGATCTCATTGGTTTTTCTCAAAAACTTATTTTGTGGATATCTAATTATTTAACTAAGAGGACGCAAAGAGTCATTTTTAACTCTTGCCAATCTAAGCTTATATTTGTTACATCTGGGGTTCCTCAGGGTAGTCATCTTGGCCCTCTACTTTTCAACCTTTTTATTAATGACCTACCTTCTGTACTAACACAATTATCTATCCTTATGTACGCTGATGACGTTAAACTTTTTCTGACGTATAATGACAAAAATTTAAACTTTCTTCAAATGGATTTTGACAAGTTTTTTGCCTGGTGTAATCATAACCTGCTACATCTTGCTACATCTGCTACATCTTACAATTGTTCTAAATGTAAAGTTATGTCATTTTACAGAGGAAACCATCACGTCATGAACTACTCCTTTAATTTAACTCAACTTTTAAGAATATCTGAAGTAAATGATCTAGGTATTCTCTTTGAACAGAAATTGAAATTTGATCGACACGTTACACACATTGTTAACAAGGCTTTTCGTGTACTTGGTTTCATTAAAAGATGGGCCAAAGAATTTAATGATCCCTTTACAACCAAGTTACTTTTTACTTCTCTTGTACGTCCAATTCCAAATTTATCAAGACAGAATTGGGTCTGTTTAAAAGCAGTTTCTTCTTTTTGCTTTACGTAGTTTCAACTGGGTTCCAGGAGTCGATTTACCACCTTTTCATAATCGGCTTCTTTTAATTAGCCTTCCTTCTTTAGCCAACCGTCGTATTATGTTAAGTGTCTTGTTTATCATAAAACTTATAAGATTTGAGGTCGATTCCCCTCCCTTACTCAGGCAACTTAACTTTAGTGTTCCTTCTAGAGTTACCCGTAATTTTCTGCCATTGTCATTAGACTTGTTCTAGTAATTATAGCTTGCATGACCCCTTCCGTCTTCTCTGCGATCAATATAATAAACTTTTTAGACTTTTCAACTAAGAGTCCTCTCTTTCTAATATAAAAATTTCTATTCTTAACTCATTAACACTTCATACTCATAACTAATATTAACTTCTCTGATCTGATTGGGTTTTTTCTGAGTTTTCCCCAATCCATTGCAACAAATGTTGGATCGGCTAGAATTTTTGTTTTTCCCCGGAACTAAATTAAATTAAATTATAATATATTAAATTTTATTTTCCGTTTTAAAATTTCTTAAAAAATTAAAATTTTCAAATTTATGCATAAAATTAATTTTCTTAGCTTTAATCAAAACTGCTTTTGTTAAGTCGTTTTTCTTAATACATAAATTTTTTATCTATTTCTCTGTAACTTTTACGTCGACTGCGATGAGTTGACTTTAAATTAAATTAAATAAATAAATAAATAACGTTAACAAGTAAAGAAAGCTACGGTCGAGAGCGCCCGACGGTAAGATACTATTCGCTCAGTTTCGAAAAAAATTAACCGCCACCTTTTGTTTAAATTAGATCTATTTTTGAATAGCGCCATCTACATGTGTAAATATAGCAATCAGCTGTACACACACTACGGCTGAAACAAAGCTTTGTGACGATGACGTCCCGATATGCTGCAAAGGCGCTAGCAGTGTACCTATGGAAAACGTTTAGATGAATATCTTCTGTGTTTATTGTTCGATCGGATTATAAGTTTTAGAATAGACTTATATTGTAATTATCTATGTTCATACCAAAGCAGAAAGCTTTAATACTTTAATAATCGTAAATAATCGATTTGCGTGGGCGGTGGGCGTGTCCGGACAGACGGACAGACAGACAGATGGACAGACAGACGGACATGGCTCAATCGACTCAGATAGTGATCCTGAGTCAGAATATATATACTTTATGGGGTCTGCCAAGTCTCCTTCTGCCTGTTACATACTTTGCACAAACTTAGTATACCATTTTTGACCATTTTCAATGGTTTAATAAATAACATTAATTTTTAATTACACGTCTGCACTTGCGGGCGCAGAGTTCTTAACTGGCTTTATCTGGCAGGATCACTAGCTGAGTCGATTGAGCCATGTCCGTCTGTCTGTCCGTCTGTCTGTCCGTCTGTCTGTCCGTCTGTCTGTCCGTCTGTCTGTCCGTCTGTCTGTCCGTCTGTCTGTCCGTCTGTCTGTCTGTCTGTTCGTCTGTCCGTTTGAACGTCTAGATCTCAGCTATTACAAAAGCTAGAGACACCTTATTTCATACGAAGGTTCCTGTATACCATAGGTAGATCGAGTTTATTTTCAATTTTTGATGTCACGCCCACCGCCCACGCAAATCGATAATTCACGATTATTAGGAAAATTATTAAAGTTACAGCTTTCTGCTTTGGTATGAACATAGATAAATACAATATAAGTCCATTCTAAAACTTATAATCCTATCAAACAACAAACACAGAAGATATTCATCTATACGTTTTCCATAGTTACACTGCTTGCGCCTTTGCAGCATATCGTGACGTCATCGTCACGATGCTTTGTTTCAGCCGTAGCGTGTAGCGTGTACAGCTGATTGCTATATTTTCACATGTAGATGGCGCTATTCAAAAATAGATCTCATTTAAACAAAAGGTGGCGGATTATTTTTTTTTTAAACTGAGCGAATGGTATCTTACTGTAGGGCGCTTTAGACTGTAGCTTTCTTTACTTATTAACGTTATAAATGTTTGTAAACACTGTAAATAAGTCGGAACGAGCCGGTACGGACCGACTCATCGTATAGATACCATAGAATCTAACGGTCGTTTTTTTAACAAAATTTATTGAAAGTTAGAGTGCTCTAGAACGCTTTCCATTCAAGTATATAAAGAGGTATTCAAAGGGCACATATCGTTTTTTACATGCACGTATTCGATTAATAGTCTTCAACAGGTAGAATTATTATTTTTACTGTTTAAGTGATAAATCTTGGATTTTTTTGGTACCTGAATAAAAGTTTCAATACTTTTTACTCCTTTTGCCGGCAGCGCTGCTTGGAGCATTGTGCCGAATAGTGTGTGCGTGTACGGTGGTGAAATGGGTTAAGTTGTGGACTGCAAAACGAACAGTACTATTATGCATTTACGGGTTCGAGTCCCGCCCGCATCAAAAATTAAATGTGTGCAAAAACGTTTTTTTTTTTTATTTTATATTTTGACTTTGCATAAATATTGTAAGTCCATAGCCTTTTACGGTCAAAATATGATTGTAGCCGTTTTTTTGTTCCGCAAATAAATGATGTACGAGCAGCTGGGTAGCGGGTATATTACAGTCGAGCACACTCGACTGTAGCTTTCTTACTTGTTTTCTCTAAATACACGCTGCTACAATGATTACTTGAATCGTTGTCACCTACAGTTTGCCCAAGATCCTAAGCAGTTTTATAACTTTGTTAATTTGAAACGTAAAACTAATAAATTCCCACCTAATATTTTTTTTGAAAATAACAAAGCAACTAATGATCAGGCTGCTGCCGATTTGTTTGCGGACTTTTTTTATTCTACTTATTCCACTGAAGCCTATACTATGCAATCATACCCGTATTCCTTAAATAATTCTAACTCCTTTTTTTGCCCTTCTATTAACGAAATCTCTTTACTAAGCTATTTTAAATCCTCTAAGCCTGTATTTTCTCCCGGTCCTGATGGTGTTCCAGCATGTATACTTAGATTATGTGCTGATACCATTTGTAAGTATCTCTAAATTATCCGCTATTCCTAACATTTTTGAAAAAATCTTGACTGCACAATTCACACATATGTGTAAGTCCGTTCTTTCCCCTTATCAGCATGGATTTGTCAAATTTAGATCCACAACTACAAGTCTTCTTGAGTTTTCTCAATTATAACCAAAGGATTTCGGAGGAAAATGCAAACTGATTGTTCTACACTGATTTCAGTGCTTCATAAATTAGATCTCATTGCTTTTTCTCAAAAACTTATTTGGTGGATATCTAATTATTTAACTAAGAGGACGCAAAGAGTCATTTTTAACTCTTGCCAATCTAAGCTTATATTTGTTACATCTGGGGTTCCTCAGGGTAGTCATCTTGGCCCTCTACTTTTCAACCTTTTTATTAATGACCTACCTTCTGTACTAATACAATTATCTATCCTTATGTACGCTGATGACGTTAAACTTTTTCTGACGTATAATGACAAAACTTTAAACTTTCTTCAAAAGGATTTTGACAAGTTTTTTGCCTGGTGTAATCATAACCTGCTACATCTTAATTGTTCTAAATGTAAAGTTATGTCATTTTACAGAGGAAACCATCACGTCATGAACTACTCCTTTAATTTAACTCAACTTTTAAGAATATCTGAAGTAAATGATCTAGGTATTCTCTTTGAACAGAAATTGAAATTTGATCGACACGTTACACACATTGTTAACAAGGCTTTTCGTGTACTTGGTTTCATTAAAAGATGGGCCAAAGAATTTAATGATCCCTTTACAACCAAGTTACTTTTTACTTCTCTTGTACGTCCAATTCTTGAATATGGTTCTTGCGTGTGGTCCCCGTAGTACCAAATTTATCAAGACAGAATTGGGTCTGTTTAAAAGCAGTTTCTTCTTTTTTGCTTTACGTAGTTTCAACTGGGTTCCAGGAGTAGATTTACCACCTTTTCATAATCGGCTTCTTTTAATTAGCCTTCCTTCTTTAGCCAACCGTCGTATTATGTTAAGTGTCTTGTTTATCATAAAACTTATAAGATTTGAGGTCGATTCCCCTCCCTTACTCAGGCAACTTAACTTTAGTGTTCCTTCTAGAGTAACCCGTAATTTTCTGCCATTGTCATTAGACTTGTTCTAGTAATTATAGCTTGCATGACCCCTTCCGTCTTCTCTGCGATCAATATAATAAACTTTTTAGACTTTTCAACTAAGAGTCCTCTCTTTCTAATATAAAAATTACTATTCTTAACTCATTAACACTTCATACTCATAACTAATATTAACTTCTCTGATCTGATTGGGTTTTTTCTGAGTTTTCCCCAATCTATTGCAACAAATGTTGGATCGGCTAGAATTTTTGTTTTTCCCCGGAACTAAATTAAATTAAATTATAATATATTAAATTTTATTTTCCGTTTTAAAATTTCTTAAAAAATTAAAATTTTCAAATTTATGCATAAAATTAATTTTCTTAGCTTTAATCAAAACTGCTTTTGTTAAGTCGTTTTTCTTAATACATAAATTTTTTATCTGTTTCTCTGTAACTTTTACGTCGACTGCGATGAGTTGACTTTAAATTAAATTAAATAAATAAATAAATAACGTTAACAAGTAAAGAAAGCTACGGTCGAGAGCGCCCGACGGTAAGATACTATTCGCTCAGTTTCGAAAAAATTTAACCGCCACCTTTTGTTTAAATTAGATCTATTTTTGAATAGCGCCATCTACATGTGTAAATATAGCAATCAGCTGTACACACACTACGGCTGAAACAAAGCTTTGTGACGATGACGTCCCGATATGCTGCAAAGGCGCTAGCAGTGTACCTATGGAAAACGTTTAGATGAATATCTTCTGTGTTTATTGTTCGATCGGATTATAAGTTTTAGAATAGACTTATATTGTAATTATCTATGTTCATACCAAAGCAGAAAGCTTTAATACTTTAATAATCGTAAATAATCGATTTGCGTGGGCGGTGGGCGTGTCCGGACAGACGGACAGACAGACAGATGGACAGACAGACGGACATGGCTCAATCGACTCAGATACTGATCCTGAGTCAGAATATATATACTTTATGGGGTCTGCCAAGTCTCCTTCTGCCTGTTACATACTTTGCACAAACTTAGTATACCATTTTTGACCATTTTCAATGGTATAATAAATAACATTAATTTCTAATTACACGTCTGCACTTGCGGGCGCAGAGTTCTTAACTGGCTTTATCTGGCAGGATCACTAGCTGAGTCGATTGAGCCATGTCCGTCTGTCTGTCCGTCTGTCCGTCTGTCTGTCCGCCTGTCTGTCTGTCTGTCTGTCTGTTCGTCTGTCCGTTTGAACGTCTAGATCTCAGCTATTACAAAAGCTAGAGACACCTTATTTCATACGAAGGTTCCTGTATACCATAGATAGATCGAGTTTATTTTCAATTTTTGATGTCACGCCCACCGCCCATCAAATCGATAATTTACGATTATTAGGAAAATTATTAAAGTTACAGCTTTCTGCTTTAGTATGAACATAGATAAATACAATATAAGTCTATTCTAAAACTTATAATCCTATCAAACAACAAACACAGAAGATATTCATCTAAACGTTTTCCATAGTTACACTGCTTGCGCCTTTGCAGCATATCGTGACGTCATCGTCACGATGCTTTGTTTCAGCCGTAGCGTGTAGCGTGTACAGCTGATTGCTATATTTTCACATATAGATGGCGCTATTCAAAAATAGATCTCATTTAAACAAAAGGTGGCGGATTATTTTTTTTTTTAAACTGAGCGAATGGTATCTTACTGTCGGGCGCTTTAGACTGTAGCTTTCTTTACTTATTAACGTTATAAATATTTGTAAACACTGTAAATAAGTCGGAACGAGCCGGTACGGACCGATTCATCGTATTTTAACAAAATTTATTGAAAGTTAGAGTGCTCTAGAACGCTTTCCATTCAAGTATATAAAGAGGTATTCAAAGGGCACATATCGTTTTTTACATGCACGTATTCGATTAATAGTCTTCAACAGGTAGAATTATTATTTTTACTGTTTAAGTGATAAATCTTGGATTTTTTTGGTACCTGAATAAAAGTTTCAATACTTTTTTCTCCTTTTGCCGGCAGCGCTGCTTGCAGCATTGTGCCGAATAGTGTGTGCGTGTACGGTGTTGAAATGGGTTAAGTTGTGGACTGCAAAACGAACAGTACTATTATGCATTTACGGGTTCGAGTCCCGCCCGCATCAAAAATTAAATGTGTGCAAAAACGTTTTTTTTTTTTATTTTATATTTTGACTTTGCATAAATATTGTAAGTCCATAGCCTTTTACGGTCAAAATATGATTGTAGCCGTTTTTTTGTTCCGCAAATAAATGATGTACGAGCAGCTGGGTAGCGGGTATATTACAGTCGAGCACACTCGACTGTAGCTTTCTTACTTGTTTTCTCTAAATACACGCTGCTACAATGATTACTTGAATCGTTGTCACCTACAGTTTGCCCAAGATCCTAAGCAGTTTTATAACTTTGTTAATTTGAAACGTAAAACTAATAAATTCCCACCTAATATTTTTTTTGAAAATAACAAAGCAACTAATGATCAGGCTGCTACCGATTTGTTTGCGGACTTTTTTTATTCTACTTATTCCAATCATACCCGTATTCCTTAAATAATTCTAACTCCTTTTTTTGCCCTTCTATTAACGAAATCTCTTTACTAAGCTATTTTAAATCCTCTAAGCCTGTATTTTCTCCCGGTCCTGATGGTGTTCCAGCATGTATACTTAGATTATGTGCTGATACCATTTGTAAGTATCTCTAAATTATCCGCTATTCCTAACATTTTTGAAAAAATCTTGACTGCACAATTCACACATATGTGTAAGTCCGTTCTTTCCCCTTATCAGCATGGATTTGTCAAATTTAGATCCACAACTACAAGTCTTCTTGAGTTTTCTCAATTATAACCAAAGGATTTCGGAGGAAAATGCAAACTGATTGTTCTACACTGATTTCAGTGCTTCATAAATTAGATCTCATTGGTTTTTCTCAAAAACTTATTTGGTGGATATCTAATTATTTAACTAAGAGGACGCAAAGAGTCATTTTTAACTCTTGCCAATCTAAGCTTATATTTGTTACATCTGGGGTTCCTCAGGGTAGTCATCTTGGCCCTCTACTTTTCAACCTTTTTATTAATGACCTACCTTCTGTACTAATACAATTATCTATCCTTATGTACGCTGATGACGTTAAACTTTTTCTGACGTATAATGACAAAACTTTAAACTTTCTTCAAATGGATTTTGACAAGTTTTTTGCCTGGTGTAATCATAACCTGCTACATCTTAATTGTTCTAAATGTAAAGTTATGTCATTTTACAGAGGAAACCATCACGTCATGAACTACTCCTTTAATTTAACTCAACTTTTAAGAATATCTGAAGTAAATGATCTAGGTATTCTCTTTGAACAGAAATTGAAATTTGATCGACACGTTACACACATTGTTAACAAGGCTTTTCGTGTACTTGGTTTCATTAAAAGATGGGCCAAAGAATTTAATGATCCCTTTACAACCAAGTTACTTTTTACTTCTCTTGTACGTCCAATTCTTGAATATGGTTCTTGCGTGTGGTCCCCGTAGTACCAAATTTATCAAGACAGAATTGGGTCTGTTTAAAAGCAGTTTCTTCTTTTTGCTTTACGTAGTTTCAACTGGGTTCCAGGAGTAGATTTACCACCTTTTCATAATCGGCTTCTTTTAATTAGCCTTCCTTCTTTAGCCAACCGTCGTATTATGTTAAGTGTCTTGTTTATCATAAAACTTATAAGATTTGAGGTCGATTCCCCTCCCTTACTCAGGCAACTTAACTTTAGTGTTCCTTCTAGAGTAACCCGTAATTTTCTGCCATTGTCATTAGACTTGTTCTAGTAATTATAGCTTGCATGACCCCTTCCGTCTTCTCTGCGATCAATATAATAAACTTTTTAGACTTTTCAACTAAGAGTCCTCTCTTTCTAATATAAAAATTACTATTCTTAACTCATTAACACTTCATACTCATAACTAATATTAACTTCTCTGATCTGATTGGGTTTTTTCTGAGTTTTCCCCAATCCATTGCAACAAATGTTGGATCGGCTAGAATTTTTGTTTTTCCCCGGAACTAAATTAAATTAAATTATAATATATTAAATTTTATTTTCCGTTTTAAAATTTCTTAAAAAATTAAAATTTTCAAATTTATGCATAAAATTAATTTTCTTAGCTTTAATCAAAACTGCTTTTGTTAAGTCGTTTTTCTTAATACATAAATTTTTTTATCTGTTTCTCTGTAACTTTTACGTCGACTGCGATGAGTTGACTTTAAATTAAATTAAATAAATAAATAAATAACGTTAACAAGTAAAGAAAGCTACGGTCGAGAGCGCCCGACGGTAAGATACTATTCGCTCAGTTTCGAAAAAATTTAACCGCCACCTTTTGTTTAAATTAGATCTATTTTTGAATAGCGCCATCTACATGTGTAAATATAGCAATCAGCTGTACACACACTACGGCTGAAACAAAGCTTTGTGACGATGACGTCCCGATATGCTGCAAAGGCGCTAGCAGTGTACCTATGGAAAACGTTTAGATGAATATCTTCTGTGTTTATTGTTCGATCGGATTATAAGTTTTAGAATAGACTTATATTGTAATTATCTATGTTCATACCAAAGCAGAAAGCTTTAATACTTTAATAATCGTAAATAATCGATTTGCGTGGGCGGTGGGCGTGTCCGGACAGACGGACAGACAGACAGATGGACAGACAGACGGACATGGCTCAATCGACTCAGATACTGATCCTGAGTCAGAATATATATACTTTATGGGGTCTGCCAAGTCTCCTTCTGCCTGTTACATACTTTGCACAAACTTAGTATACCATTTTTGACCATTTTCAATGGTATAATAAATAACATTAATTTCTAATTACACGTCTGCACTTGCGGGCGCAGAGTTCTTAACTGGCTTTATCTGGCAGGATCACTAGCTGAGTCGATTGAGCCATGTCCGTCTGTCTGTCCGTCTGTCCGTCTGTCCGTCTGTCTGTCCGCCTGTCTGTCTGTCTGTCTGTCTGTTCGTCTGTCCGTTTGAACGTCTAGATCTCAGCTATTACAAAAGCTAGAGACACCTTATTTCATACGAAGGTTCCTGTATACCATAGATAGATCGAGTTTATTTTCAATTTTTGATGTCACGCCCACCGCCCATCAAATCGATAATTTACGATTATTAGGAAAATTATTAAAGTTACAGCTTTCTGCTTTAGTATGAACATAGATAAATACAATATAAGTCTATTCTAAAACTTATAATCCTATCAAACAACAAACACAGAAGATATTCATCTAAACGTTTTCCATAGTTACACTGCTTGCGCCTTTGCAGCATATCGTGACGTCATCGTCACGATGCTTTGTTTCAGCCGTAGCGTGTAGCGTGTACAGCTGATTGCTATATTTTCACATATAGATGGCGCTATTCAAAAATAGATCTCATTTAAACAAAAGGTGGCGGATTATTTTTTTTTAAACTGAGCGAATGGTATCTTACTGTCGGGCGCTTTAGACTGTAGCTTTCTTTACTTATTAACGTTATAAATATTTGTAAACACTGTAAATAAGTCGGAACGAGCCGGTACGGACCGATTCATCGTATTTTAACAAAATTTATTGAAAGTTAGAGTGCTCTAGAACGCTTTCCATTCAAGTATATAAAGAGGTATTCAAAGGGCACATATCGTTTTTTACATGCACGTATTCGATTAATAGTCTTCAACAGGTAGAATTATTATTTTTACTGTTTAAGTGATAAATCTTGGATTTTTTTGGTACCTGAATAAAAGTTTCAATACTTTTTTCTCCTTTTGCCGGCAGCGCTGCTTGCAGCATTGTGCCGAATAGTGTGTGCGTGTACGGTGTTGAAATGGGTTAAGTTGTGGACTGCATAACGAACAGAACTATTATTCATTTATGGGTTCGAGTCCCACCCGCATTAAAAATTAAATGTGTGCAAAAAATTATTTTTTTTTTAGACTTTGACTTTGCATAAATATTGTAAGTCCATAGCCTTTTACGGTCAAAATATGATTGTAGCCGTTCTTTATTGTTCCGCAAAAAATTTGGATGAACGAGCAGCTGGGTAGCGGGTATATTGCAGTTGAGCACTCCCGAATGTAGCTTTCTTACTTGATTATTTTTATACCCGCTACTCATAGAGTAGAAGGATATTATAACTTTGTTCAAACCGAAAATGTATGTAACAGGCAGAAGGAGACACCTCCGACCCCATAAAGTATATATATTCTGGCTGAGGATCAACAGCCGAGTCGATGTAGCCATGTCTGTCTATCCGTCTGTCTGTCCGTGTGAAAATCTAGATCTTAGCTATTATAAGAGCTAGAACCACCAAATTTGGTGACAAAATGTATTATTATTGCACGCCAATCAAGTTGATTTTGGATTTTGGCCACGCCCCCTTACGCCCCGGTAAATCGAAAAAAATTTATTTCAAGCGTTATTTTGATGCCATATTGCTAGCCAGATGATCTCTAAAAATTTGGTAACAATCGGATAATAAACAGAGAAGTTATTCAGCTTAGCGTTTTCCATAGCTGTAAGCAGCGCTGCCGGTAGCGCAAATTCTTTATTTGTACAGGAAATAATAAGAATGCCTTACAATGCAAATTTTTGCAGTTGTTAGATAACAGCGTCAGTAGCTTATTAGAAAAGAGATGAACTTCTGAACCGACAGCCCCGTGGTTCGATTCCCAGTTCATGTCGCTTAAGCTTTTTCTTTTTTTTTTTTTAAGAACTTATACTTTAATTTTTGAATATGCATTAATTGGTGGTCGTGCATTTTATTTAAAATTTTTTTAATGGCTCACAATGAACTTAGTTAACAAGTGGAAAACAGTCTCTTAAATCAGCTGTGTGCGATTGTTAGAGCGCAGCTTATTCTTATATTTTTTTTATTTTTATTTTTTATTTAATTGTATGTTTAAGTTATGAGAATAAATATCAACAACATCACGCATCATGCATTCAGACTTTGTTTTTGTCGTGCAAGAATTTCCGAATGGTCTCATAATGTAACTTTGGCAAAAATTGCGTAGTGGCTTAATGACCGAATGGAGAAGTGGTGGACCTCTTAGGTAATAGGTCCAAGGTTCGATTCCTCATGCATGCGTGTCATGGTGGGGGAGATCGAACTTTTCTTATTTTTTGCAAAGAAAAGTTTTTGCCTCCCTTTTTGAGCTACCTTCATGAAACTTTGTATACATGTTTCTTATTGCTGCCCGCTGTAAATATGTCGGAACGAGCCGGTACGGACCGATTCATCGTATAGATGCCATAGAACCTATCGGTCGTTTTTATACCTGCTACATCTTAGAGTAGAAGGGTATTATAACTTTGTTCAAACCGAAAATGTATGTAACAGGCAGAAGGAGACACCTCCGACCCCATAAAGTATATATATTCTGGCTCAGGATCAACAGCCGAGTCTATATAGCCATGTCCGTCTGTCTGTCCGTGTGAAAATCTAGATCTCAGCTATTATAAGAGCTAGGACAACCAAATTTGGTGTGGTATGTGTTATTATTGCACGCTGATCAAGTTTATTTTGGATTTTGGCCACGCCCCCTTCCGCCCCCGTAAATCGAAAAACCATTGATTACAAGCGCAATTTTAATGCCATATTGTTCATTTTTGGTTTACATGATAACTATAGCCAGCCAGATGAAGATCTCTGAAAATTTGGTAACAATCGGATAAAAAACACAGAAGTTATTCAGCTTAACGTTTTCCATAGCTGTAAGCAGCGCTGCCGGCAGCGCTGCTTGCAGCATTGTGCCGAATCGTGTGTGCGTGTACGGTGGTGAAATGGGTTAAGTTGTGGACTGCAAAACGAACAGTACTATTAAGCATTTACGGGTTCGAGTCCCGCCCGCATCAAAAATTAAATGTGTGCAAAAACGTTTTTTTTTTTTATTTTATATTTTGACTTTGCATAAACATTGTAAGTCCATAGCCTTTTACTGTCAAAATATGATTGTAGCCGTTTTTTTGTTCCGCAAATAAATGATGTACGAGCAGCTGGGTAGCGGGTATATTACAGTCGAGCACACTCGACTGTAGCTTTCTTACTTGTTTTCTCTAAATACACGCTGCTACAATGATTACTTGAATCGTTGTCACCTACAGTTTGCCCAAGATCCTAAGCAGTTTTATAACTTTGTTAATTTGAAACGTAAAACTAATAAATTCCCACCTAATATTTTTTTTGAAAATAACAAAGCAACTAATGATCAGGCTGCTGCCGATTTGTTTGCGGACTTTTTTTATTCTACTTACTCCACTGAAGCCTATACTATGCAATCATACCCGTATTCCTTAAATAATAAATAATTCTAACTCCTTTTTTTTGCCCTTCTATTAACGAAATCTCTTTACTAAGCTATTTTAAATCCTCTAAGCCTGTATTTTCTCCCGGTCCTGATGGTGTTCCAGCATGTATACTTAGATTATGTGCTGATACCATTTGTAAGTATCTCTAAATTATCCGCTATTCCTAACATTTTTGAAAAAATCTTGACTGCACAATTCACACATATGTGTAAGTCCGTTCTTTCCCCTTATCAGCATGGATTTGTCAAATTTAGATCCACAACTACAAGTCTTCTTGAGTTTTCCTCAATTATAACCAAAGGATTTCGGAGGAAAATGCAAACTGATTGTTCTACACTGATTTCAGTGCTTCATAAATTAGATCTCATTGGTTTTTCTCAAAAACTTATTTGGTGGATATCTAATTATTTAACTAAGAGGACGCAAAGAGTCATTTTTAACTCTTGCCAATCTAAGCTTATATTTGTTACATCTGGGGTTCCTCAGGGTAGTCATCTTGGCCCTCTACTTTTCAACCTTTTTATTAATTCTGTACTAACACAATTATCTATCCTTATGTACGCTGATGACGTTAAACTTTTTCTGACGTATAATGACAAAACTTTAAACTTTCTTCAAATGGATTTTGACAAGTTTTTTGCCTGGTGTAATCATAACCTGCTACATCTTAATTGTTCTAAATGTAAAGTTATGTCATTTTACAGAGGAAACCATCACGTCATGAACTACTCCTTTAATTTAACTCAACTTTTAAGAATATCTGAAGTAAATGATCTAGATATTCTCTTTGAACAGAAATTGAAATTTGATCGACACGTTACACACATTGTTAACAAGGCTTTTCGTGTACTTGGTTTCATTAAAAGATGGGCCAAAGAATTTAATGATCCCTTTACAACCAAGTTACTTTTTACTTCTCTTGTACGTCCAATTCTTGAATATGGTTCTTGCGTGTGGTCCCCGTAGTACCAAATTTATCAAGACAGAATTGGGTCTGTTTAAAAGCAGTTTCTTCTTTTTGCTTTACGTAGTTTCAACTGGGTTCCAGGAGTAGATTTACCACCTTTTCATAATCGGCTTCTTTTAATTAGCCTTCCTTCTTTAGCCAACCGTCGTATTATGTTAAGTGTCTTGTTTATCATAAAACTTATAAGATTTGAGGTCGATTCCCCTCCCTTACTCAGGCAACTTTAGTGTTCCTTCTAGAGTAACCCGTAATTTTCTGCCATTGTCATTAGACTTGTTCTAGTAATTATAGCTTGCATGACCCTTTCCGTCTTCTCTGCGATCAATATAATAAACTTTTTAGACTTTTCAACTAAGAGTCCTCTCTTTCTAATATAAAAATTTCTATTCTTAACTCATTAACACTTCATACTCATAACTAATATTAACTTCTCTGATCTGATTGGGTTTTTTCTGAGTTTTCCCCAATCCATTGCAACAAATGTTGGATCGGCTAGAATTTTTGTTTTTCCCCGGAATTAAATTAAATTAAATTATAATATATTAAATTTTATTTTCCGTTTTAAAATTTCTTAAAAAATTAAAATTTTCAAATTTATGCATAAAATTAATTTTCTTAGCTTAAATCAAAACTGCTTTTGTTAAGTCGTTTTTCTTATTACATAAATTTTTTATCTGTTTCTCTGTAACTTTTACGTCGACTGCGATGAGTTGACTTTAAATATAATTAAATAAATAAATATATAACGTTAACAAGTAAAGAAAGCTACGGTCGAGAGCGCCCGACGGTAAGATACTATTCGCTCAGTTTCGAAAAAAATTAACCGCCACCTTTTGTTTAAATTAGATCTATTTTTGAATAGCGCCATCTACATGTGTAAATATAGCAATCAGCTGTACACACACTAAGGCTGAAACAAAGCTTTGTGACGATGACGTCCCGATATGCTGCAAAGGCGCTAGCAGTGTACCTATGGAAAACGTTTAGATGAATATCTTCTGTGTTTATTGTTCGATCGGATTATAAGTTTTAGAATAGACTTATATTGTAATTATCTATGTTCGTACCAAAGCAGAAAGCTTTAATACTTTAATAATCGTAAATTATCGATTTGCGTGGGCGGTGGGCGTGTCCGGACAGACGGACAGACAGACAGATGGACAGACAGACGGACATGGCTCAATCGACTCAGATACTGATCCTGAGTCAGAATATATATACTTTATGGGGTCTGCCAAGTCTCCTTCTGCCTGTTACATACTTTGCACAAACTTAGTATACCATTTTTGACCATTTTCAATGGTATAATAAATAACATTAATTTCTAATTACACGTCTGCACTTGCGGGCGCAGAGTTCTTAACTGGCTTTATCTGGCAGGATCACTAGCTGAGTCGATTGAGCCATGTCCGTCTGTCTGTCTGTCTGTCTGTCTGTCTGTTCGTCTGTCCGTTTGAACGTCTAGATCTCAGCTATTACAAAAGCTAGAGACACCTTATTTCATACGAAGGTTCCTGTATACCATAGGTAGATCGAGTTTATTTTCAATTTTTGATGTCACGCCCACCGCCCGCGCAAATCGATAATTTACGATTATTAGGAAAATTATTAAAGTTACAGCTTTCTGCTTTGGTATGAACATAGATAAATACAATATAAGTCTATTCTAAAACTTATAATCCGATCGAACAACAAACACAGAAGATATTCATCTAAACGTTTTCCATAGTTACTCTGCTTGCGCCTTTGCAGCATATCGTGACGTCATCGACACGATGCTTTGTTTCAGCCGTAGCGCTGATTGCTATGTTTTCACATGTAGATGGCGCTATTCAAAAATAGATCTCATTTAAACAAAAGGTGGCGGATTATTTTTTTTTTTTAACTGAGCGAATGGTATCTTACTGTCGGGCGCTATAGACTGTAGCTTTCTTTACTTATTAACGTTATAAATGTTTGTAAACAATTTCTATTATGTAATTTTGTGTTTTTATACCCGCTACTCATAGAGTAGAAGGGTATTATAACTTTGTTCAAACCGAACATGTATGTAACAGGCAGAAGGAGATACCTCCGACCCCATAAAGTATATATATTCTGGCTCAGGATCAACAGCCGAGTCGATATAGCCATGTCCGTCTGTCCGTCTGTCTGTCTGTCTGTCCGCCCCCGTAAATCGAAAAAACAGTGATTACAAGCGCAATTTTAATGCAATATTGTTAATTTTCGGTTTACATGATAACTATAGCTAGCCAGATGATCTCTGAATGATCTCTGCCGGCAGCGCTGCTTGCAGCATTGTGCCGAATCGTGTGTACGTGTACGGTTTTGAAATGGGTTAAGTTGTTGACTGCAAAACGAACAGTGCTCTTATGCATTTACGGGTTCGAGTCCCGCCCGCATCAAAAATTAAATGTGTGCAAAAATGTTTTTTTTTTTTTTAGATTTTGACTTTGCATAAATATTGTAAGTTTATAGCATTTTACGGTCAAAATATGATTGTAGCCGTTTTTTTTGTTCCCCAAATAAATGATGTACGAGCAGCTGGGTAGCGGGTATATTACAGTCGAACATACTCGAATGTAGCTTTCTTACTTGTTTTAACAAAATTTATTAAAAGTTAGAGTGCTCTAGATCACTTTCCATTCAAGTATATAAAGAGGTATTCAAAGGGCACATATCGATTTTTATATGCACGTATTCGATTTATAGTCTTCAACAGGTAGAATTATTATTTTTACTGTTTAAGTGATGAATCTTGGATTTTTTGGTACCTAAAGTATTGAACGTTTTCAATATTTTTTACTCCTTTTGCCGGCAGCGCTGCTTGCAGCATTGTGCCGAATAGTGTGTACGTGTACGGTGGTGAAATGGGGTAAGTTATGGACTGCATAACGAACAGAACTATTATGCATTAGCGGGTTCGAGTCCCACCCGCATCAAAAATTAAATGTGTGAAAAAATTTAATTTTTTACCCGATACTAATAGAGTAGAAGGCTATTATAACTTTGTTCAAACCGAAAATGTATGTAACAGGCAGAAGAGACACCTCCGACCCCATAAAGTATATAAATTCTGGCTCAGGATCAACAGCCGAGCCGATATAGCCATGTCCGTCTGTCCATCTGTCTGTGTGTCCGTCTGTAAAAAAGTCGGAACGAGCCGGTACGGACCGATACATCGTATAGTTGCCATAGAATAGGACGAGTTGTTACATAGTGTTGGCCACTCCACTGAACGAGCGCCTTCAAGAAAAGATCGAGCCAACAATCCGAGATGAACAGGACTTATTCAGACCACACAGGAGCTGCGTAGACCAGGCAAACACACTACGCATAGTCACCGAACAAGCTGTGGAATGGAGAGCACCGCTCTACCTCCTGTTCATAGACTTCAAGAACGCGTTTGATTCAGTGGACAGAGCGGCAATATGGAGAGCACTGGCAAGGAAAGGAGTACTCACCAACATCATTACTATCATCAAGTCGATGTATGATAATGCCAACTTGGTGGTACTGCACAACGGGAAAACAAGTGCACCTTTCCAGACGAATACTGGAATTCGGCAAGGCTGTCCATTGTCGCCGCTACTCTTCAACATCGTGGTCGACGAACTTATGATAGAAGTGTGCAACCCCAAGCGTGGAATCACATGGACCCTCACCAGACACCTTGAGGACTTGGATTATGCAGACGACATTTGTCTGACCTCTCACAGGCTCTGCGACATCCAGAGCAAGACTGATGACCTCGTCAGGCTAGCAAGCAAGATCGGACTTGAGAATAACGAAGCCAAGACCAAAGGAATGCGCTTCAACCACTCCAGTCAAGGGAACATCACCATATATAGGTACGCAATAGAGTTCGTCACAAGCTTCCCATACCTTGGCACCATCATCTCCAACAATGGCGGAGTGGAAGATAACGTCACAAACCGACTTGCCAAAGCCCGATCAACATTTGGGAGACTCTACTGCATCTGGAGCAACAAGATAATAAGCAGGCGTACAAAGCTCCGAATCTACAATGCTTGCGTAAAGTCCATACTGCTATATGGTAATGAGACATGGCTCACCACCAAGAAAATGACACAGAGACTGCAAGTCTTCAGGAACAAATGCTTGAGGATTATATGCGGGATATTCTGGCCAAACAGAATATCCAATGCAGAGCTGGCTCGGGTCACACCTCCAAATAAGGAAGAAAAAATGGACGTGGATAGGTCACGCTCTCAGAAGAAACCCAAGCAGTATAGTCAGGATATCACTGGACTGGAATCCCCAAGGCAGCAGACGTATCGAAAGACCAAAGATGACCTGGAGAAGAACCATCATCCAAGAACTGACCCAATCGGGCACAGCATGGGACAGAGCTAAACAGACGGCGCAAAACAGAGTTCGATGGAAGGCTTTAGTAGAGGCTCTAAGTTCCCAAGCGGAATAATAAGGATTAAAAAAAAAATACAAATAAGTGTAGAAAAAGATAAAAATAAACTTGTAAAGAATAGAATTATAAATAAGTATGGTCAAAGCAATATTTTAACAAGAAGCAAATCAACGAGTATCAGGAGATCCTCAATGTCAGAACGGCCGAGTTGTAGTAAAATGTAGTACGTGTAGTTATAATTAGTATGTAAGACTCTGTGTAATTGTATGTATCGTTTAGTTTGTCGATCATGGCTCAACGCCATCTATTGTAATTATTGTAGGTTAAATAGTTGTAGTTCACTAAGCGGCCTCTAGCGAGAACAAGTAGAGTAGAGAGAGAAGAGAAGCGACGCACTTCACTTTTCCATGCAATGCAGAATTGTACGGACGCGGATTGTGAAATTATAATAATCGAGCCTAAAATAAAAACTTTAATTGATTACTAAATAAAAAAGGCTATCCGACTACTCTATCTTCCAAACCTTGACTGGCAGTGCCGGTGAGTGTGCGAAGAACACGGAGGAATTTGTTTTAGTACGTAGGCATAGCCCCAATAGGGGCTATGAATCGTGCATGCCCCCTACTGACCGTAGGTGGCATATTTACAAGATTTTTTTTCCTACCGTAAAGCTTTTAAATAAAAAAATAAACACGACAAACGGACACACACACACGACAAACGGTCACACAATCGCATACACTTACCCACACACGACAAACGGACACACACACACACGATAAACAGACACACACACACACAATGATATGCTCTCGTATCATATAAACTCCCTTCAGATCACAGACGGACCTGCAAAGGCAATGGCGGAACAGCTTTCGGAACTACTGGCAGCAACGTGCGATGCAACGATGCCAAGGAAGAGAAACGCGAAGCGTAAACCAGCGGTATACTGGTAGAGTGCTTCTTTACATTAGCTACTGACAGATTGCCACAAAACAAGGAGACGAACGCAACGAGCCAGAGGAACACCAAGCGCACAGACCGCCGCGCGCGCTTTCAAGTACCTGCTGGATTGGGTCTCGGTTACAGGCTCGTGACCAAAAAGCTAAGCAGGAAGGAAATTTTGTCTAGCATTATTCCTAATCTTTTTCCTATACAGACCACAGTATGGCAACCAGGGGAAGAAACGCCCGCCTCTCTTTTTTCAGAGGTCACTGTAAACGAAGTCGTCAAGGCAACTAAGCATTAGGCCCTACAAAGCGCCAGGCATAGACGGATTCCCCGGTGGGGTCATCAAGGCGGTGGCGCTGGCCAGATCCGATATCTTCAGAGACACTTTCCAACAGTGTCTCCTGGATGGAGTCTTTCCGACGCGATGGAAAAGACAGAAGCTGGTGCTGTTGCCAAAAGGAAAGGAACAAAGTCACCGTGCATGCAACTACCGCCCGGTTTGCTCTATCCGCGGTTGAAGCAAAAGCAAGGAATGCTCTCAATGGCGACAGATGGCTAGGCGGCAGTAAGGAGTACTGCGCAATCGTCACCCTGGACGTGAGAAATGCCTTCAACACAGCAAGGTGGCCAGTAATACTGGGAGCAATGCGCAGAATGGATATACCGAAGTACCCAAGGATCGCCGTAGGTAGCTACTTTAGGGATCGTGTGCTTTGGTACGATACTGCAGCTGGTCCAATATGCTACCAAGTTTCAGCAGGTGTTCCACAGGGGTCTCTGCTCGGCCCGATCCTGTGAAACATTATGTGCAATGGAATAGTGGGCATCAGCAAGCCCCTAGGAGTTGGGAGTACTAATAGACCGCATGCTCTTGTTCAAAGATCATGCAAACTATGCCCGCAGAAAGGCTGCAACCACGTCTGCTGCACTGGCAAGACTCATGCCCAACGTTTGAGGACCTATGATGCCGGCAAGCAAACTGTTGGTGGCGGTAGCAAAAACTACGCTTCTTTATGCCGCACCAATTTGGAGCAACGCCAGCAATACTCGGGCGTACATGAAAGGTCGTACGAACCATGGCCTGGAACTCAAAGCACTTGGCTTAACGCGCCACGGTGTACTCGCCAAGAGGCCCTAGTGTGGTTGCTGGGAGAATGGCAGACCAGATGGCAAGCGTCGCAGCGTGGGAGATGGACATACCAACTCGTTAGCTATCGGCTTAGGCAGAGTGTCAACATAAGGTTCTTGACTATCATCTGACCCAGTTTCTTACGGACCAAGGCTGTTTCCGGGCCTTCCTGTACCGGTTTCGCCACGCAGAGTCAGCCCAGTGCCTCTTCTGTACAAACGCGCTCGCAACGGCAAAATTTAATAATCGCCCAAAATTTAATAGGAATTTTAATAGGAATTTTACAGCGTATGATCAACATGAGTGTTGTCACCAAATTTGTCACCAAATAGGCGCTTGCAATACGGTTTATGGATTTGCGGGGGCGGAAGTGGGCGTGGCCCGAATTTTAATCAAAATTTTACAGCATATGACACAGAAGTTATTCAGCTTAACGTTTTCCATAGCTGTAAGCAGCGCTGCCGGCAGCATTGTGCCGAATCGTGTGTGCGTGTACGGTGATGAAATGGGTTAAGTTTTTGACTGAAAAACGAACAGTACTATTATGCATTTACGGGTTCGAGTCCCGCCTGCATCAATAATTAAATGGGTGCAAAAATGTTTTTTTTATTTTAGATTTTGACTTTGCATAAATATTGTAAGTCCATAGCCTTTTACGGTCAAAATATGCTTGTAGCCGTTTTTTTTTTGTAAATGATGTATGATGTATGATAAATGATGTACGAGCAGCTGGGTAGCGGGTATATTACAGTCGAGCATACTCGAATGTAGCTTTCTTACTTGTTTTAACAAAATTTATTAAAAGTTAGAGTGCTCTAGAACACTTTCCATTCAAGCATATAAAGAGGTATTCAAAGGGCACATATCGTTTTTTACATGCACGTATTCGGTTTATAGTCTTCAACAGGTAGAATTATTATTTTTACTGTTTAAGTTATAAATCTTGGATTTTTTGGTATTGAACGTTTTCAATACTTTTTACTCCTTTTGCCGGCAGCGCTGCTTGCAGCATTGTGCCGTCTGTAAAAAAGTCGGAACGAGCCGGTACGGACCGATACATCGTATAGTTGCCATAGAATAGGACGAGTAGTTACATAGTGTTGGCCACTCCACTGAACGAGCGCCTTCAAGAAAAGATCGAGCCAACAATCCGAGATGAACAGGACTTATTCAGACCACACAGGAGCTGCGTAGACCACGCAAACACACTACGCATAGTCACCGAACAAGCTGTGGAATGGAGAGCACCGCTCTACCTCCTGTTCATAGACTTCAAGAACGCGTTTGATTCAGTGGACAGAGCGGCAATATGGAGAGCACTGGCAAGGAAAGGAGTACTCACCAACATCATTACTATCATCAAGTCGATGTATGATAATGCCAACTTGGTGGTACTGCACAACGGGAAAACAAGAGCACCTTTCCAGACGAATACTGGAATTCGGCAAGGCTGTCCATTGTCGCCGCTACTCTTCAACATCGTGGTCGACGAACTTATGAAAGAAGTGTGCAACCCCAAGCGTGGAATCACATGGACCCTCACCAGACATCTTGAGGACTTGAATTATGCAGACGACATTTGTCTGAGCTCTCACAGGCTCTGCGACATCCAGAGCAAGACTGATGACCTCGCCAGGCTAGCAAGCAAGATCGGACTTGAGAATAACGAAGCCAAGACCAAGGCAATGCGCTTCAACCACTCCAGTCAAGGGAACATCACCATATATGGGTACGCAATAGAGTTCGTCACAAGCTTCCCATACCTTGGCACCATCATATCCAACAATGGCGGAGTGGAAGATAACGTCACAAACCGACTTGCCAAAGCCCGATCAACATTTGGGAGACTCTGCTGCCCCAATAGGTGCTATGAATCGTGCATGCCCCCTACTGACCGTAGGTGGCATATTTACAAGATTTTTTTTCCTACCGTTAAGCTTTTAAATAAAAAAATAAACACGACAAACGGACACACACACACGACAAACGGTCACACAATCGCATATACTTACCCACACACGATAAACAGACACACACACACGACAATGATATGCTCTCGTATCATATAAACTCCCTTCAGATCACAGACGGACCTGCAAAGGCAATGGCGGAACAGCTTTCGGAACTACTGGCAGCAACGTGCGATGCAACGATGCCAAGGAAGAGAAAGGCGAAGCGTAAACCAGCGGTATACTGGTAGAGTGCTTCTTTACATTAGCTACTGACAGATTGCCACAAAACAAGGAGACGAACGCAACGAGCCAGAGGAACACCAAGCGCACAGACCTCAAGTACGGGATTTCGGCTGCCGCGCGCGCTTTCAAGTACCTGCTGGAATGGGTCTCGGTTACAGGCTCGTGACCAAAAAGCTAAGCAGGGAGGAAATTTTGTCTAGCATTTTTCCTATACAGACCACAGTATGGCAACCAGGGGAAGAAACGCCAGCCTCTCTTTTTTCAGAGGTCACTGTAAACGAAGTCGTCGAGGCAGCTAAGCATTAGGCCCTACAAAGCGCCAGGCATGGACGGAATCCCCGGTGGGGTCACCATGGCGGTGGCGCTGGCCAGATCCGATATCTTCAGAGACACTTTCCAACAGTGTCTCCTGGATGGAGTCTTTCCGACGCGATGGAAAAGACAGAAGCTGGTGGTGTTGCCAAAAGGAAAGGAACAAAGTCACCGTGCATGCAACTACCGCCCGGTTTGCTCTATCCACGGTTGAAGCAAAAGCAAGGAATGCTCTCAATGGCGACAGATGGCTAGGCGGCAGTAAGGAGTACTGCGCAATCGTCACCCTGGACGTGAGAAATGCCTTCAACACAGCAAGGTGGCCAGTAATACTGGGAGCAATGCGCAGAATGGATATACCGAAGTACCCAAGGATCGCCGTAGGTAGCTACTTTAGGGATCGTGTGCTTTGGTACGATACTGCAGCTGGTCCAAGATGCTACCAAGTTTCAGCAGGTGTTCCACAGGGGTCTCTGCTCGGCCCGATCCTGTGAAACATTATGTGCAATGGAATAGTGTGCATCAGCAAGCCCCTAGGAGTTGGGAGTACTAATAGACCGCATGCTCTCGTTCAAAGATCATGCAAACTATGCCCGCAGAAAGGCTGCAACCACGTCTGCTGCACTGGCAAGACTCATGCCCAACGTTTGAGGACCTATGATGCCGGCAAGCAAACTGTTGGTGGCGGTAGCAAAAACTACGCTTCTTTAAGCCGCACCAATTTGGAGCAACGCCAGCAATACTCGGGCGTACATGAAAGGTCGTACGAACCATGGCCTGGAACTCAAAGCACTTGGCTTAACGCGCCACGGTGTACTCGCCAAGAGGCCCTAGTGTGGTTGCTGGGAGAATGGCAGACCAGATGGCAAGCGTCGCAGCGTGGGAGATGGACATACCAACTCGTTAGCTATCGGCTTAGGCAGAGTGTCAACATAAGGTTCTTGACTATCATCTGACCCAGTTTCTTACGGACCAAGGCTGTTTCCGGGCCTTCCTGTACCGGTTTCGCCACGCAGAGTCAGCCCAGTGCCTCTTCTGTACAAACGCGCTGGCAACGGCAAAATTTAATAATCGCCCAAAATTTAATAGGAATTTTAATAGGAATTTTACAGCGTATGATCAACATGAGTGTTGTCACCAAATTTGTCACCAAATAGGCGCTTGCAATACGGTTTATGGACTTGCGGGGGCGGAAGTGGGCGTGGCCCGAATTTTAATAAAAATTTTACAGCATATGACACAGAAGTTATTCAGCTTAACGTTTTCCATAGCTGTAAGCAGCGCTGCCGGCAGCGCTGCTTGCAGCATTGTGCCGAATCGTGTGTGCGTGTACGGTGATGAAATGGGTTAAGTTGTTGACTGCAAAACGAACAGGACTATTATGCATTTACGGGTTCGAGTCCCGCCTGCATCAATAATTAAATGTGTGCAAAAATGTTTTTTTTTATTTTAGATTTTGACTTTGCATAAATATTGTAAGTCCATGGCTTTTTACGGTCAAAATATGATTGTAGCCGTTTTTTTTTGTAAATGATGTATGATATAAATGATGTACGAGCAGCTGGGTAGCGGGTATATTACAGTCGAGCATGCTCGAATGTAGCTTTCTTACTTGTTTTAACAAAATTTATTAAAAGTTAGAGTGCTCTAGAACACTTTCCATTCAAGCATATAAAGAGGTATTCGAAGGGCACATATCGTTTTTTACATGCACGTATTCGATTTATAGTCTTCAACAGGTAAAATTATTATTTTTACTGTTTAAGTTATAAATCTTGGATTTTTTGGTATTGAACGTTTTCAATACTTTTTACTTCTTTTGCCAGCAGCGCTGCTTGCAGCATTGTGCCGTCTGTAAAAAAGTCGGAACGAGCCGGTACGGACCGATACATCGTATAGTTGCCATAGAATAGGACGAGTAGTTACATAGTGTTGGCCACTCTACTGAACGAGCGCCTTCAAGAAAAGATCGAGCCAACAATCCGAGATGAACAGGACTTATTCAGACCACACAGGAGCTGCGTAGACCAGGCAAACACACTACGCATAGTCACCGAACAAGCTGTGGAATGGAGAGCACCGCTCTACCTCCTGTTCATAGACTTCAAGAACGCGTTTGATTCAGTGGACAGAGCGGCAATATGGAGAGCACTGGCAAGGAAAGGAGTACTCACCAACATCATTACTATCATCAAGTCGATGTATGATAATGCCAACTTGGTGGTACTGCACAACGGGAAAACAAGTGCACCTTTCTAGACGAATACTGGAATTCGGCAAGGCTGTCCATTGTCGCCGCTACTCTTCAACATCGTGGTCGACGAACTTATGAAAGAAGTGTGCAACCCCAAGCGTGGAATCACATGGACCCTCACCAGACACCTTGAGGACTTGGATTATGCAGACGACATTTGTCTGACCTCTCACAGGCTCTGCGACATCCAGAGCAAGACTGATGACCTCGCCAGGCTAGCAAGCAAGATCGGACTTGAGAATAACGAAGCCAAGACCAAGGCAATGCGCTTCAACCACTCCAGTCAAGGGAACATCACCATATATGGGTACGCAATAGAGTTCGTCACAAGCTTCCCATACCTTGGCACCATCATCTCCAACAATGGCGGAGTGGAAGATAACGTCACAAACCGACTTGCCAAAGCCCGATCAACATTTGGGAGACTCTACTGCATCTGGAGCAACAAGATAATAAGCAGGCGTACAAAGCTCCAAATCTACAATGCTTGCGTAAAGTCTATACTGCTATATGGTAATGAGACATGGCTCACCACCAAGAAAATGACACAGAGACTTCAAGTCTTCAGGAACAAATGCTTGAGGATTATATGCGGGATATTCTGGCCAAACAGAATATCCAATGCAGAGCTGGCTCGGGTCACACCTCCAAATAAGGAAGAAAAAATGGACGTGGATAGGTCACGCTCTCAGAAGAAACCCAAGCAGTATAGTCAGGATGGCACTGGACTGGAATCCCCAAGGCAGCAGACGTATCGAAAGACCAAAGATGATCTGGAGAAGAACCATCATCCAAGAGCTGACCCAATCGGGCACAACATGGGACAGAGCTAAACAGACGGCGCAAAACAGAGTTCGATGGAAGGCTTTAGTAGAGGCTCTAAGTTCCCAAGCGGAATAATAAGGATTTAAAAAAAAAATAAATAAAAATAAGTGTAGAAAAAGATAAAAATAAACTTGTAAACAATAGAATTATAAATAAGTATGGTCAAAGCAATATTTTAACAAGAAGCAAATCAACGAGTATCAGGAGATCCTCAATGTCAGAACGGCCGAGTTGTATTAAAATGTAGTACGTGTAGTTATAATTAGTATGTAAGACTCTGTGTAATTGTATGTATCGTTTAGTTTGTCGATCATGGCTCAACGCCATCTATTGTAATTATTGTAGGTTAAATAGTTGTAGTTCACTAAGCGGCCTCTAGCGAGAACAAGTAGAGTAGAGAGAGAAGAGAAGCGACGCACTTCACTTTTCCATGCAATGCAGAATTGTACGGACGCGGATTGTGAAATTATAATAATCGAGCCTAAAATAAAAACTTTAATTGATTACTAAATAAAAAAGGCTATCCGACTACTCTATCTTCCAAACCTTGACTGGCAGTGCCGGTGAGTGTGCGAAGAACACGGAGGAATTTGTTTTAGTACGTAGGCATAGCCCCAATAGGGGCTATGAATCGTGCATGCCCCCTACTGACCGTAGGTGGCATATTTACAAGATTTTTTTTCCTACCGTAAAGCTTTTAAATAAAAAAATAAACACGACAAACGGACACACACACACGACAAACGGTCACACAATCGCATACACTTACCCACACACGACAAACGGACACACACACACACGATAAACAGACACACACACACACAATGATATGCTCTCGTATCATATAAACTCCCTTCAGATCACAGACGGACCTGCAAAGGCAATGGCGGAACAGCTTTCGGAACTACTGGCAGCAACGTGCGATGCAACGATGCCAAGGAAGAGAAAGGCGAAGCGTAAACCAGCGGTATACTGGTAGAGTGCTTCTTTACATTAGCTACTGACAGATTGCCACAAAACAAGGAGACGAACGCAACGAGCCAGAGGAACACCAAGCGCACAGACCTTAAGTACGGGATCTCGGCTGCCGCGCGCGCTTTCAAGTACCTGCTGGAATGGGTCTCGGTTACAGGCTCGTGACCAAAAAGCTAAGCAGGAAGGAAATTTTGTCTAGCATTATTCCTAAACTTTTTCCTATACAGACCACAGTATGGCAACCAGGGGAAGAAACGCCAGCCTCTCTTTTTTCAGAGGTCACTGTAAACGAAGTCGTCGAGGCAGCTAAGCATTAGGCCCTACAAAGCGCCAGGCATGGACGGAATCCCCGGTGGGGTCATCAAGGCGGTGGCGCTGGCCAGATCCGATATCTTCAGAGACACTTTCCAACAGTGTCTCCTGGATGGAGTCTTTCCGACGCGATGGAAAAGACAGAAGCTGGTGCTGTTGCCAAAAGGAAAGGAACAAAGTCACCGTGCCTGCAATTACCGCCCGGTTTGCTCTATCCACGGTTGAAGCAAAAGCAAGGAATGCTCTCAATGGCGACAGATGGCTAGGCGGCAGTAAGGAGTACTGCGCAATCGTCACCCTGGACGTGAGAAATGCCTTCAACACAGCAAGGTGGCCAGTAATACTGGGAGCAATGCGCAGAATGGATATACCGAAGTACCCAAGGATCGCCGTAGGTAGCTACTTTAGGGATCGTGTGCTTTGGTACGATACTGCAGCTGGTCCAAGATGCTACCAAGTTTCAGCAGGTGTTCCACAGGGGTCTCTGCTCGGCCCGATCCTGTGAAACATTATGTGCAATGGAATAGTGGGCATCAGCAAGCCCCTAGGAGTTGGGAGTACTAATAGACCGCATGCTCTCGTTCAAGGATCATGCAAACTATGCCCGCAGAAAGGCTGCAACCACGTCTGCTGCACTGGCAAGACTCATGCCCAACGTTTGAGGACCTATGATGCCGGCAAGCAAACTGTTGGTGGCGGTAGCAAAAACTACGCTTCTTTATGCCGCACCAATTTGGAGCAACGCCAGCAATACTCGGGCGTACATGAAAGGTCGTACGAACCATGGCCTGGAGCTCAAAGCACTTGGCTTAACGCGCCACGGTGTACTCGCCAAGAGGCCCTAGTGTGGTTGCTGGGAGAATGGCAGACCAGATGGCAAGCGTCGCAGCGTGGGAGATGGACATACCAACTCGTTAGCTATCGGCTTAGGCAGAGTGTCAACATAAGGTTCTTGACTATCATCTGACCCAGTTTCTTACGGACCAAGGCTGTTTCCGGGCCTTCCTGTACCGGTTTCGCCATGCAGAGTCAGCCCAGTGCCTATTCTGTACAAACGCGCTGGCAACGGCAAAATTTAATAATCGCCCAAAATTTAATAGAATTTTAATAGAATTTTAATAGAATTTTACAGCGTATGATCAACATGAGTGTTGTCACCAAATTTGTCACCAAATAGGCGCTTGCAATACGGTTTATGGATTTGCGGGGGCGGAAGTGGGCGTGGCCCGAATTTTAATAAAAATTTTACAGCATATGACACAGAAGTTATTCAGCTTAACGTTTTCCATAGCTGTAAGCAGCGCTGCCGGCAGCGCTGCTTGCAGCATTGTGCCGAATCGTGTGTGCAAAACGAACAGTACTATTATGCATTTACGGGTTCGAGTCCCGCCTGCATCAATAATTAAATGTGTGCAAAAATGTTTTTTTTATTTTAGATTTTGACTTTGCATAAATATTGTAAGTCCATGGCTTTTTACGGTCAAAATATGATTGTAGCCGTTTTTTTTTTGTAAATGATGTATGATATAAATGATGTACGAGCAGCTGGGTAGCGGGTATATTACAGTCGAGCATACTCGAATGTAGCTTTCTTACTTGTTTTAACAAAATTTATTAAAAGTTAGAGTGCTCTAGAACACTTTCCATTCAAGCATATAAAGAGGTATTCAAAGGGCACATATCGTTTTTTACATGCACGTATTCGATTTATAGTCTTCAACAGGTAAAATTATTATTTTTACTGTTTAAGTGATAAATCTTGGATTTTTTGGTATTGAACGTTTTCAATACTTTTTACTCCTTTTGCCGGCAGCGCTGCTTGCAGCATTGTGCCGTCTGTAAAAAAGTCGGAACGAGCCGGTACGGACCGATACATCGTATAGTTGCCATAGAATAGGACGAGTAGTTACATAGTGTTGGCCACTCTACTAAACGAGCGCCTTCAAGAAAAGATCGAGCCAACAATCCGAGATGAACAGGACTTATTCAGACCACACAGGAGCTGCGTAGACCAGGCAAATACACTACGCATAGTCACCGAACAAGCTGTGGAATGGAGAGCACCGCTCTACCTCCTGTTCATAGACTTCAAGAACGCGTTTGATTCAGTGGACAGAGCGGCAATATGGAGAGCACTGGCAAGGAAAGGAGTACTCACCAACATCATTACTATCATCAAGTCGATGTATGATAATGCCAACTTGGTGGTACTGCACAACGGGAAAACAAGTGCACCTTTCCAGACGAATACTGGAATTCGGCAAGGCTGTCCATTGTCGCCGCTACTCTTCAACATCGTGGTCGACGAACCTATGAAAGAAGTGTGCAACCCCAAGCGTGGAATCACATGGACCCTCACCAGACACCTTGAGGACTTGGATTATGCAGACGACATTTGTCTGACCTCTCACAGGCTCTGCGACATCCAGAGCAAGACTGATGACCTCGCCAGGCTAGCAAGCAAGATCGGACTTGAGAATAACGAAGCCAAGACCAAAGGAATGCGCTTCAACCACTCCAGTCAAGGGAACATCACCATATATGGGTACGCAATAGAGTTCGTCACAAGCTTCCCATACCTTGGCACCATCATCTCCAACAATGGCGGAGTGGAAGATAACGTCACAAACCGACTTGCCAAAGCCCGATCCACATTTGGGAGACTCTACTGCATCTGGAGCAACAAGATAATAAGCAGGCGTACAAAGCTCCGAATCTACAATGCTTGCGTAAAGTCCATACTGCTATATGGTAATGAGACATGGCTCACCACCAAGAAAATGACACAGAGACTGCAAGTCTTCAGGAACAAATGCTTGAGGATTATATGCGGGATATTCTGGCCAAACAGAATATCCAGTGCAGAGCTGGCTCGGGTCACACCTCCAAATAAGGAAGAAAAAATGGACGTGGATAGGTCACGCTCTCAGAAGAAACCCAAGCAGTATAGTCAGGATGGCACTGGACTGGAATCCCCAGGAGAAGAACCATCATCCAAGAACTGACCCAATCGGGCACAGCATGGGACAGAGCTAAACAGACGGCGCAAAACAGAGTTCGATGGAAGGCTTTAGTAGAGGCTCTAAGTTCCCAAGCGGAATAATAAGGATTAAAAAAAAAATACAAATAAGTGTAGAAAAAGATAAAAATAAACTTGTAAACAATAGAATTATAAATAAGTATGGTCAAAGCAATATTTTAACAAGAAGCAAATCAACGAGTATCAGGAGATCCTCAATGTCACAACGGCCGAGTTGTAGTAATATGTAGTACGTGTAGGTTTAATTAGTATGTAAGACTCTGTGTAATTGTATGTATCGTTTAGTTTGTCGATCATGGCTTAACGCCATCTATTGTAATTATTGTAGGTTAAATAGTTGTAGTTCACTAAGCGGCCTCAAGCGAGAACAAGTAGAGTAGAGAGAGAAGAGAAGCGTAAAGCTTTTAAATAAAACAAGTAAGAAAGCTACAGTCGAGTGTGTTCGACTGTAATATACCCGCTACCCAGCTGCTCGTACATCATTTATTTGCGGAACAAAAAAAACGGCTACAATCATATTTTGACCGTAAAAGGCTATGGACTTACAATATTTATGCAAAGTCAAATTCTAAAATAAAAAAAAAAAATATTTTTGCACACATTCAATTTTTGATGCGGGCGGGACTCGAACCCGTAAATGCATAATAGTACTGTTCATTTTGCAGTCCGCAACTTAACCCATTTCACCACCCTACACGCACACACTATTCGGCACTATTCGGCTGCTTGCATAAGTCCATGGCCTTTTACGGTCAAAATATGATTGTAGCCGTTTTTCTTGTTCCCCAAATAAATGATGTACGAGCAGCTGGGTAGCGGGTATATTACAGTCGAGCATACTCGACTGTAGCTTTCTTACTTGTTTAGTTTCTGACAGACAATGCAGATGCGGCAGAACATGTACTTATGCACTGCACCAGATTTCAGGCAGAAAGGGAGCAGCAAGTGGCGCTGTCTGGAGATGCGCTCAACCCAAGAGGTCTTCTGGCAGTTATGAAGGTGGACAAAGAGGCATGGGAGGTGGGGTACCGCATTCTGATAGGCATTATGAAACGTGTCCGAGCTGACGAGGTGGCCAACAGATCTGGAAGCTGAAAGAGGAGTCGAGTTCCCGTGTGGTGGCGAATTATGAATTCCACCGCAGCGGGCTCGCCTTGTCGTAAAAGGCGACTAAAGAGCGGAACAGAGGAGTCAACGATAAAGGAAGGGACTGCGCTACTGGCATCACATCCTGCTCACCAAAGTAATACCTTGACTGACAGTCCCGGTGAGCTTCCAAAGGACTGAAGAGCTCTCGGAGTTTTAAGATTTTAAAGCAAGTAAAGAAAGCTACAGTCGTGCGCGCCCGACAGTAAGACAGATTTAAAAAAACTCACTTTTGTAGTGTATCTACCCTTCGTATATGTACGATAAGTACATTGTGACACTTTGTCATAATATTTAATAAACATAAACTAAACCAAAAGACCACCAACCATTACACAAGCACTCCAGCTCTTGAAATACGATCTAACGCTTATACATAAGCCGATCGCGGAGCGTTAGAATGCTGAGCATGCACTTTGCAGCTCAAGTGGTCAAGCTATACATAACATATGCATGCCTTCTGCATACATATGTATATGTATATATGTCTTTAAGAATACATAGCCTTAAGTATACTATGTGCGGGTTAGCTGCGCCCAAAGACAGCATGATATGATCATTCAAATATACAACCTCAAGCCAATAGAAAGTTCTTCGTTTAGTTCAGCTGTGTTCACCAAAATAGCAGTGCTCATTAGCTGCAACTACAATACATGCAAAGAAAGCAATAACAACAATAAGAACAACTGCAAACATACTTATGCATATTTAGCGCAATTATTCAACAAATCAAACGCAGTGCAAACAATGAGAAACAACAACAGCATAAATTATTAACAAACACACAATAACACACAGCAAAACAAGCGTCAATTTCTAATGCGCAGCCCATGGTACAAAGGGACCTGCCAACGCTAAAGGAAGCACTTCAACAGAACCCCGCAGATGGACCACGCCCACTCACAATAGCTGAGTACCGGGCAAGACAGGAAAGACAGGAGGTGAGGAAACACAAACGCTCTGGAAGGGGGATTAAACTGCTTCAGCAACGCCGACTGGTCAAGGAAATGACCCAGTTGGCAAAAGAGGAGACGGCCCGACAACGCTACATAGAGCGTCTTGAAGAAATCGAAAACGAGCTTCGCCAAAGTGCGAAGAAACGCAAACGGGCTGCTTAAATGCAAATCCCCCAATTTGCCTTATTTTTAAGTACAAAAACTCAAGACGAGGCGGGAAACCGCTGCTTGAAAATAACTAACAACGATAGAGATAGGCTTCTACTAACAAATGCGGTTGGAGAATTTTTTTTTCTCCTTATTGAAATGTAAAACAGAATTGTGAACCAACCACATTCAAAACCTAATATTTTCACGTCTCTGGCACTGAGTATATATACTCAGCTGCGGAAAGTTTCAATAATGACAATATAGCGGATATATATATATATATATATATAATATTTTCACGTCTCTGGCACTGAGTATATATACTCAGCTGCGGGAAGTTTCAATAATGACAATATAGCGGATATATATATATATATATATATATATATATATACGCTATATTGTCATTATTGAAACTTTCCGCAGCTGAGTATATATACTCAGTGCCAGAGACGTGAAAATATTATATATATATATAAAAAAAATTTTTTTGATCCTTACTTTTATCCCGTTCCCGGAAGAAGACACATTGTCTATAAAATTACATTACATGGTATTTTACCAATGCAAATTAACGTTTCATTGAGTAGATATATCAAAAACGTCATTTATTTAGCCATGCCTGTAGACATATATCAGCATATCTTAATTGGTGTCACAGTTTTACAGCGTTTTTACACACGCATTTTTGTGTCCGTCCGATTTACTGCCGACAATAGCATTCTTAGGGCTTCAACCTTCACAGGCATTCTTGTACATGGATGATTTGATAGTTATTAGTTGTTCTGAGAAGCATATGTTCAAGAATTTTACAGATGTCTTCAACCTTTGCAGAACCCATAACCTGAAATTACATCCACAAAAGTGCTCATTTTTCATGCACGAAGTGATTTTTCTCGGTCATAGGTGTACAGATAAAGGTATTTTGCCCGATGACACAAAATATGATGTCATTAAAAATTATCCAGTCCCGCACGACGCGGATAGCGCTAGAAGATTCGTTGCATTTTGCAATTATTACAGACGTTTTATAAAAAATTTCGCCGACTATTCACGGCACATAACTAGATTATGTAAAAAGAATGTTCCTTTTGTATGGACAAGTGAATGCGAAAACGCATTGCAATACCTGAAAGAAAATCTCATGCAACCAACATTGTTGCAATACCCAGATTTCACCAAAGAATTTTGCATAACAACTGATGCAAGTAAACTGGCTTGTGGTGCTGTATTAACAGAGAGTTATAATTAGAGAGTTAAGTGTTTAGTCCTCTAAAATTTTAATAAGCAATAAAAAGAGAAGATGGATTTAGTTTTTTGATGTTCCACTCGAAGACGGGACACTGGAAACTACTGGCAAAGAAACTGAGGGACGAGTTTTATACCCGCTACTCATAGAGTAGAAGGGTATTATAACTTTGTTCAAACCGAAAATGTATGTAACAGGCAGAAGGAGATACCTCCGACCCCATAAAGTATATATATTCTGGCTGAGGATCAACAGCCGAGTCGATATAACCATGTCCGTCTGTCCGTCTGTCTGTCCGTGTAAAAATCTAGATCTCAGCTATTATAAGAGCTAGGATAACCAAATTTGGTGACAATATGTGTTATTATTGCACGCTGATCAAGTTTATTTTGGATTTTGGCCACGCCCCCTTCCGGCCCCGCAAATCGAAAAAACATTGATCACAAGTGCAATTTTGATGCCATATTGTTCATTTTCGGTTTACATGATAACTATAGCTAGCCAGATGCGCTGCTTGCAGCATTGTGCCAAATCGTGTGTGCGTGTACGGTGGTGAAATGGGTTAAGTTGTGGACTGCAAAACGAACAGTACTATAATGCATTTACGGGTTCGAGTCCCGCCCGCATCAAAAATTAAATGTGTGCAAAAATATTTTTTTTTTTTATTTTATATTTTGAATTTGCATAAATATTATAAGTCTATAGCCTTTTACGGTCAAAATGTGATTGTAGCCGTTTTTTTGTTCAGTAAATAAATTTTGTACAAGCAGCTGGGTAGCGGGTATATTACAGTCTAGCACACTCGACTGTAGCTTTCTTACTTGTTTGTTTAGGATTATACTCCTTAACAATTAAGTCAAGGGGCCAAAATTTTAAACTACAGACTTTTTTAAAGCTGTCTGCAGGAATATTAATTTTGAACGATGCAATGTCTCGTGCATAGTTAAATTTAAATTTCTCAACAATAAGGTTCGTTATTGAGATCTTGGATTGAATAAATGCTTGCACATCGTCAATTGAAGTATCGGGGGCCAAGCGAGAAACAAAAATAAATTTCTTTGGCTTAACGGCGACAAGGGACTTAGTTATGTTTGGAGGCATAACTAAAGAAGAGCTGCAACCAGTGTTATTTACTATACTCCTAGACACAGGCGAAGTAGGAGAAGTGACGACCACAATAGGTGGATCAATCAAACTAACCGTGGAGGCTTGAGGCAAAATAGGCGAGACAGCGAGAGGAGTGTTTGCATGAGATAACGAAGTTAAAGGAGTTGATGGAAGAACTGACACAAGCGGAGGGTCCTTTAGAGAATTAAGGTTATTTAGTTGGGATTCTAGTTCAATGAACTCCGAATTGGTCTGCCTCAGGGTCTTACGTAGGTTAAGTTCACCTACGCGACAACCTTCACATGACCACTTAAGGCCAATTTTGCTATTAATAGCATCTTTTATACGGCTGGTAAGGCCAATGCACTTAACGTGAAAAACGTTATCGCAGAGCCAACAATCAACAAAATCTGACTTAGAGTCAGCAGAGGATTTGCAGTTTCTAGCCGAGCACGTCAACATCTTCATAAAAGTGAATGTACTTCAAAAAGAGAGAATAAGTAGTTAAGCTAGTAGTTAAGCTAAGTAGTTAAGAGAGTGCATGAAGCGTCAGCCTTTGTCAGTGTTAGTCTCTTAATTAAAGACGATCGGCTGTGGCCCACATTCACGTATAAAGACATTGTACGTTGTACTTTGAAGCCAACGACACCCGATATTAAAATACTTTCGAAACCGAACTCCGCGTCCTTCTTTTTTTGTAATTGTTAATTTACAGTATCTCTAAAAATTCTTAGAGATTTTTCACTTATATTTATTTGTTTATTCATTTAACGCTGCACCTACAAAAAAGTTTCTGGCGTCCACGTACAGGACTAGCTTTGCATTGGCAGATGGAAGCGCTAATGCTGTGACTTCCGCAAAATCGTGCTTGCACTGCTCAAACATTTGTAAAGCCTCGTTCCATATAATGGTTGTTATGTCCTTCTTTTGATTGCCTTTAATGAGTCTTTGTAGCACCCCTTGTTTGTGTGCAGCGTTTGCTAAACAACGTCTATATACGTTAAAAAAAATTTTTTGGAGTTAATTTACCAACTTCGGTTTCTGGAAGTCTGTGATTGCAGCAATTCGATCTTTCATTGGATTAATTCCCTCTTTTGAGATTTGGTATCCAAGGAAATTTACTTGCTCTTGACCGAAAAAGCATTTTGATGCATTTATGCGCAGTTTTGTCGTAATCGATTAAAGACGTTCCTCACGTGTTGGAAGTGCTCTTTGGCATTTTGAGATGCTATGCAGATGTCGTCTATGTAAGCTATTACATAATCTATATCGCGAAATATTTGATCCACGAAGCGTTATAATCTTTGGCTCGCGTTGCATAGTCCAAAAGTCATTATTCGTAAAGCCCGAATGGCGTAATGATGGCCGTTTTGTTGCGATGCTCAGGTGCGATTGGGATCTGATGCCCTCTCTAGAAGCTTTGTAGAGCTGTCGATATAAGGCTTACGGCGTAGATCTACCACTAGATTGTATGCATGAAGGAAATCGGCTCCGATAATTGGTTTGGTTATGTCAGCGATGACGAATTGCCAACTCATGTTCCTGTTCAAGCCGAAGTTGACTAGAGCAATTTTGATGCCGAATGTCTTGATTGGAGTTCCATTTGCAGCATACAGTTTGTTTGTGGTCTCAGAGTTACGATCTGTGGTTGGAAAATTTAAAAATCAGCTCCGGTGTCGATTAAAAATCGGATATTAGTTGTTCTATCTGTTACAAATAATCTGCGGCTTTTATTACCTCCCACTTCGTTAACCGCTGATGTGGAAGTGAGCTTTAGTTTTTTGCAGTGATCTTTTGAAACTAGCAGGGCTTTACACATTTCTTCGCTTTGGCGCCAAATTTGGCTTGGTAGTAACAAAATAGCGAAGTAGATTTAGAAATTTTGTTCAAGCGGTCATTTGTCGATGAATTAGACATCATCTGCTTTATTTCCCTGCGTAGCTGAATGTGCCGCCGAAATTGATGGTTTGCTCTGAGCTTTCATTATTTTCTCCGCTGCTAGCGACACTTTGGATAAGTCGACGTCAATGATGCGATAGCGCAAACGTTTTCTAGAAGTTTTTCCAACCAGAGTGCCTTAATAGCCTTCTAGGAGACATTTTTGTGCGCTAGCTTCCTCATTCGTCTCAGCAATTGTGAAGGCTTCAGGTCGCCTAACTGCTCCTCATGAATAAGTTTGTTAAGTTTCCGCTCATCAAAATCGGTGTGTTCCTTAATCAGGGCGTTTTTGAGTGCAGCATACTTGTTGATCACTGAAGAATCGTGCACGATGTCATCAATATGAATGAAATGCTGCGGCTCCAATGATGCAATGACATGGTGGTATTTTGTATGTTGTTATGCCAGCAATAGCCAATTGCGATTCCATTTGTTTAAAGAACAAGTCCGAAAGTTCCTTGCAAAATGCCAGTGGATTAACACCTACACAGAAAATTTCTGGGGGCTGAGACTGTGCTGAAGTTGATGCGACTGGTTGTCCCATGTTGTCTACAACGTCGTTGCGTTGTTCTTGTGGTGCAGACATATTTACAACGTTTTATTACGCGCTTTTGAATTTCACAATGGTTTGACTGCGTGTGCAGTGCGCTAAAGTGTGAGTGATTACAACAGCCAATTTTAGCGCTCATCATCAAAACAAGTAAGAACGGCTTCAGTAAAGTATTGACTGTATAGGACCATGGATTTTTTAAGATTATGAAAAAATTCAGATTGAGAAAACTGTTAAAAAACGTGTTTTTCAAAAAAATATAATAAACAAGTAAGAAAGCTACATTCAAGTGTGCTCGGCTGTAATATACCCGCTACCCAGCTGCTCGTACATCAAAATTATTTCCGGAACAATAAAGAACGGCTACAATCATATTTTGACAGTAAAAGGCTATGGACTTACAATATTTATGCAAAGTCAAAATCTAAAAAAAAAAATAATTTTTTGCACACATTTAATTTTTGATGCGGGTGGGACTCGAACCCATAAATGCATAATAGTTCTGTTCGTTATGCAGTCCACAACTTAACCCACTTTACCACCGTACACGCACACACTATTCGGCACAATGCTGCAAGCAGCGCTGCCGGCAAAAGGATTAAAAAGTATTGAAAACGTATAACTTTTATCCAGGTACCAAAAAAATCCAAGATTTATCACTTAAACAGTTAAAAATAATAATTCTACCAGTTGAAGACTATAATTCAAATACGTGCATTTAAAAAACGATATGTGCCCTTTTAATAATTCTTTATATACTTAAATGGAAAGAGTTCTAGAGCACTCTAACTTTTAATAAATTTTGTTAAAAAAGCGACCGATATGTTCTATGGCATCTATACGATGTATCGGTGCGTACCGGCTCGTTCCGACTTACTTACAGCGGGCAGCAATGAGAAACATGTATACAAAGTTTCATGAAGGTAGCTCAAAAAGGGAGGCAAAAACTTTCCTGTGCAAAAAATAAGAAAAGCTCGATCTCCCCCACCGTGACACGTATGCATGCGGAATCGAACCTTGGACCCATTACCTAAGAGGTCCACCACTTCTCCATTCGGCCATTAAGCCATTACGCAAATTTTGCCAAAGCTACATTATAAGACCATTTGGAAATTCTTGCACGACAAAAGCAAAGTCTGAATGCATGATGCGTGTTGTTGTTGCTATTTATTCATAAATAACAATCATAAACATATAATTAAATAAAAAATAAAAATAAAAAAATATAAGAAAAAGCTGCGCTCTAACAATCGCACACAGGTGATTTAAGAGACTGTCACTTCTCCACTTGTTAACAAAGTTCATTGTGAGCCATTAAAAAAATTTTAAATAAAATGAACGACCACCAATTAATGCATATTCAAAAATTAAAGTATAAGTTCTTAAAAAAAAAAGAAAAAGCTTAAGGCATGAACTGGGAATCGAACCACGGACCTGTCGGTTCAGGAGTTCATCGCTTTTCCACTAAGCTACTGACGCTGTTATCCAACAACTGCAAAAATGTGCATTGTATGGCATTCTTATTATTTCCTGTACAAATAAAAAAATTGCGCTGCCGGAAGCGCGGTTTACAGCTAGGGAAAACGTTAAACTGAATAGCTTCTTTGTTTATTATCCGATTGTTACCAAATTTTCAGAGATCATCAGGCTATCTATAATTATCATATGGAACAATATGGCATCAAAATTGCGCTTGTAATCAATTTTTTCGATTTACAGGGGCGGAAGGGGGCGTGGCCAAAATCCAAAATAAACTCGACCAGCGTGCAATAATAACACATACTGTCCCCAAATTTGGTAGTTCTAGCTCTTATAATAGCTGAGATCTGGATTTTCACACGGACAGACAGACGGACAGACAGACAGACGGACATGGCTATATCGACTCGGCTGTTGATCCTGAGCCAGAATATATATACTTTATGGGGTCGTAGGTGTCTCCTTCTTCCTGTTACATACATTTTTGGTTTGAACAAAGTTATAATACCCTTGTACTCTATGAGTAGCGGGTATAAAAATAAACACGACAAACGGACACACACACACGACAAACGGTCACACAATCGCATACACTTACCCACACACGACAAACGGACACACACACATAAACAGACACACACACACGACAATGATATGCTCTCGTATCATATAAACTCCCTTCAGATCACAGACGGACCTGCAAAGGCAATGGCGGAACAGCTTTCGGAACTACTGGCAGCAACGTGCGATGCAACGAAGCCAAGGAAGAGAAAGGCGAAGCGTAAACCAGCGATATACTGGTAGAGTGCTTCTTTACATTAGCTACTGACAGATTGCCACAAAACAAGGAGACGAACGCAACGAGCCAGAGGAACACCAAGCGCACAGACCTCAAGTACGGGATTTCGGCTGCCGCGCGCGCTTTCAAGTACCTGCTGGAATGGGTCTCGGTTACAGGCTCGTGACCAAAAAGCTAAGCAGGAAGGAAATTTTGTCTAGCATTATTCCTAAACTTTTTCCTATACAGACCACAGTATGGCAACCAGGGGAAGAAACGCCAGCCTCTCTTTTTTCAGAGGTCACTGTAAACGAAGTCGTCGAGGCAGCTAAGCATTAGGCCCTACAAAGCGCCAGGCATGGACGGAATCCCCGGTGGGGTCATCAAGGCGGTGGCGCTGGCCAGATCCGATATCTTCAGAGACACTTTCCAACAGTGTCTCCTGGATGGAGTCTTTCCGACGCGATGGAAAAGACAGAAGCTGGTGCTGTTGCCAAAAGGAAAGGAACAAAGTCACCGTGCATGCAACTACCGCCCGGTTTGCTCTATCCACGGTTGAAGCAAAAGCAAGGAATGCTCTCAATGGCGACAGATGGCTAGGCGGCAGTAAGGAGTACTGCGCAATCGTCACCCTGGACGTGAGAAATGCCTTCAACACAGCAAGGTGGCCAGTAATACTGGGAGCAATGCGCAGAATGGATATACCGAAGTACCCAAGGATCGCCGTAGGTAGCTACTTTAGGGATCGTGTGCTTTGGTACGATACTGCAGCTGGTCCAAGATGCTACCAAGTTTCAGCAGGTGTTCCACAGGGGTCTCTGCTCGGCCCGATCCTGTGAAACATTATGTGCAATGGAATAGTGTGCATCAGCAAGCCCCTAGGAGTTGGGAGTACTAATAGACCGCATGCTCTCGTTCAAAGATCATGCAAACTATGCCCGCAGAAAGGCTGCAACCACGTCTGCTGCACTGGCAAGACTCATGCCCAACGTTTGAGGACCTATGATGCCGGCAAGCAAACTGTTGGTGGCGGTAGCAAAAACTACGCTTCTTTATGCCGCACCAATTTGGAGCAACGCCAGCAATACTCGGGCGTACATGAAAGGTCGTACGAACCATGGCCTGGAACTCAAAGCACTTGGCTTAACGCGCCACGGTGTACTCGCCAAGAGGCCCTAGTGTGGTTGCTGGGAGAATGGCAGACCAGATGGCAAGCGTCGCAGCGTGGGAGATGGACATACCAACTCGTTAGCTATCGGCTTAGGCAGAGTGTCAACATAAGGTTCTTGACTATCATCTGACCCAGTTTCTTACGGACCAAGGCTGTTTCCGGGCCTTCCTGTGCCGGTTTCGCCACGCAGAGTCAGCCCAGTGCCTCTTCTGTACAAACGCGCTGGCAACGGCAAAATTTAATAATCGCCCAAAATTTAATAGGAATTTTAATAGGAATTTTACAGCGTATGATCAACATGAGTGTTGTCACCAAATTTGTCACCAAATAGGCGCTTGCAATACGGTTTATGGATTTGCGGGGGCGGAAGTGGGCGTGGCCCGAATTTTAATAAAAATTTTACAGCATATGATTCACATAAGTGTTGTCACCAAATTTGATGACTCTAGCTTTTTTAGATTCTGAGATATAGACGTTCATACAGACAGACAGACAAACATGCCTTAATCGACTCGGCTAGTGATCCTGAGCAAGAATATATATACTTTATGTGGTCGCAGAAGCCTCCTTCTGCTTGTTACGCACATTTCGACAAACACAATAGACCATGTTTTTTTATATCATTCGACCATTGAAAATGGTCAAAAATGGTATACTAATTTTGTGCAAAAGTATGTAACAGGCAAAAGGAGGCGTGCAGACCCCACAAAGTATATATATTCTGATTCAGGATCACTAGCTGAGTCGCTTGAGCCTTGTCAGTCTGTCTGTCCCTCTGTCTGTCCGTCTGTCCGTTTGAACGTCTGGATCTCAGCTATTACAAAAGCAAGAGACACTATATTTCACATGAATGGTTCCTGTATACCATAGGTAGATCGAGTTTATTTTCAATTTTTGATCCCACGCCCACCGCCCACACAAATCGATAATTTTCGATTATCAGGAGAAGTATTGAAGTTATAGCTTTCTGCTTTGGTATGAACATAAATAATTGCAATATAAATATTCCCCAAATTACAATCCAATCGGACGATAAACACCGAAGTTATCCATGTTTCCGTTTTCCGTACTTTCACTGCTTGCGTCTGTGCTGCGTGATCGGCTTATACGCTTATACATAGCGTTAGATCGTATTTCAAGAGCTGGAGTGCTTGGGTAATGGTTGGTGGTCTTTTGGTTTAGTTTATGTTTATTAAATATTATGACAAAGTGTCACAATGTACTTAACGTACATATACGAAGGGTACATACACTACATCTCCCTTTTTAAAGAAATGACGTAATATATGTTGTCATTTTATTATTTTTTTTTTTGTTAATATACTATTTCTTAACTATCTTAATTATTTGAAAGAAAGAAGATTTTTGTTTTTTTTTTGTCTCGAAACATTTTGTGTAATGACAATTTCTTTTTTTTTATACCCGCTACTCATAGAGTAGAAGGCTATTATAACTTTGTTCAAACCGAAAATGTATGTAACAGGCAGAAGGAGACACCCCCGACCCCATAAAGTATATATATTCTGGCTCAGGATCAACAGCCGAGTCGATAAAGCCATGTCCGTCTGTCCGTCTGTCTGTCCGTGTGAAAATCTAGATCTCAGCTATTATAAGAGCTAGGACTACCAAATTTGGTGACAATATGTGTTATTATTGCACGCTGATCAAGTTTATTTTGGATTTTGGCCACGCCCCCTTCCGCCCCCGTAAATCGAAAAAACATTGATTACAAGCGCCATTTTGATGCCATATTGTTCGGTTTACATGATAACTATAGCTAGCCAAATGATCTCTAAAAATTTGGTAACAATCGGATAATAAACACAGAAGTTATTCAGCTTAACGTTTTCCATAGTGCCGAATCGTGTGTGCGTGTACGGTGGTGAAATGAGTTAAGTTGTGGACTGCAAAACGAACAGTACTATTATGCATTTACGGGTTCGAGTCCCGCCCGCATCAAAAATTAAATGTGTGCAAAAATGTTTTTTTTTTTTTTATTTTATATTTTGACCTTGCATAAATATTATAAGTCCATAGCCTTTTACGGTCAAAATATGATTGTAGCCGTTTTTTTGTTCCGCAAATAAATTATGTACAAGCAGCTGGGTGGCGGGTATATTACAGTCGAGCACACTCGACTGTAGCTTTCTTACCTGTTTTTTTCTTTTTTAATTTTCATAGAAGAAGGCACATTTTTTTTGGTGGTTGATCAGACCCTTTTTTTTATACGCGCTACTCATAGAGTAGAAGGGTATTGTAACTTTGTTCAAACCGAAAATATATGTAACAGGCAGAAGGAGACACCTCCGACCCCATGAAGTATATATATTCTGGCTCAGGATCAACACCCGAGTCGATATAGCCATGTCCGTCTGTCCGTCTGTCTGTCCGTCTGTCCGTCTGTCTGTCCGTGTGAAAATCTAGATCTCAGCTATTATAAGAGCTAGAACTACCAAATTTGGTGACAGTGTGTGTTATTATTGCACGCTGATCAAGTTTTTTTTGGATTTTGGCCACGCCGCCTTCCGCCCCTGTAATTCGAAAAAAATTGATTACAAGCGCAATTTTGATGCCATATTATTCATTTTCGGTTTATATGATAACTATAGCTAGCCTGATGATCTCTGAAGATTTGGTAACAATCGGATAATAAACACAGAAGCTATTCAGTTTAACGTTTTCCCTAGCTGTAAACCCCGCTTCCGGTAGCGCAAATTCTTTATTTGTACAGGATATAATAATAATGCCATACAATGCAAATATTTGCTGTTGTTGGATAACAGCATCAGTAGCTTAGTAAAAAAGGGATGAACTCCTGAACCGACAGGCCCGTGATTCGATTCCCAATTCATGCCGCTTAAGTTTTTTTTTTTTTTTTAAGAACTTATACTTTAATTTTTGAATATGCATTAATTGGTGGTGCATTTTATTTAAAATTTTTTTAGTCGCTCACAATGAACTTAGTTAACAAGTGGAGAAGTGACAGTCTCTTACATCAGCTCTGTGCGATTGTTAGAGCGCAGCTTATTCTTATATTTTTGTATTTTTATTTTTTATTTAATTGTATGTTTAAGTTATGAGAATAAATAGCAACAACAACACGCATCATGCATTCAGACTTTGTTTTTGTCGTGCAAGAATTTCCGAATGGTCTCATAATGTAACTTTGGCAAAATTTGCATAATGGCTGAATGACCGAATGGAGAAGTGGGAGACCTCTTAGGTAATGTGTCCAAGTGGGGGAGATCGGACTTTTCTAATTTTTTGCAAAGAAAAGATTTTGCCTCCCTTTTTGGGCTACCTTTATGAAACTTTGTATTCATGTTTCTTATTGCTGCCCGCTGTAAATAAGTCGGAACGAGCCGGTACGGACCGATACATCGTATAGATGCCATAGAACCTATCGGTCGTTTTTTTAACTTAATTTATTAAAAGTTAGAGTGCTCCAGAACACTTTCCATTCAAGTATATAAAGAGGTATTAAAAGGGTACATATCGTTTTTTACATGCACGTATTCGATTTATAGTCTTCAACAGGTAGAATTATGATTTTTACTGTTTAAGTGATAAATCTTGGATTTTTTTGGTACCTGAATAAAAGTTATACGTTTTCAATACTTTTTACTCCTTTTGCCGGCAGCGCTGCTTGCAGCATTGCAGCAATAGTGTGTGCGTGTACAGTGGTGAAATGGGTAAAGTTCTGGACTGCATAACGAACGAAACTATTATGCATTTATGGGTTCGAGTCCCACCCGCATCAAAAGTTAAATGTGTGCAAAAAATTATTTTTTATATTTTAGATTTTGACTTTGCATAAATATTGTAAGTCCATGGCCTTTTACGGTCAAAATATGATTGTAGCCGTTTTTTATTGTTCCGCAAATAATTTTGATGTACGAGCAGCTGGGTAGCGGGTATATTACAGTCGAAGTGCTAACGTAGCTTTCTTACTTGTTTTTTTATTAATAACGTTTCATTGGTTATATATCTTTAACCTATCCTTAAGTACTGTTTGAAGCTTATTTTTACTGCTTCTTATTATTATATCCTATCACTTATCCCTGTGACCTCAAAAGGTCCTATATATACCTGGTCCAGTTTATGGCCAGTTTCATTTCTAAGTAAAACCTTATCTGCTACTTGGATTTTAAGATCTACAGCTTTCTTATCATAGTGTTCCTTACTCTTAGCCTTACGTTTTCTAACAACATTCTTGCTCTTTTATAACCATTTTCTAATCTAAACTTAGCTTCCTTAGCATAGTCATCGATGTTATATAACTGTGAAATGTTATCTACCGTATTAAAATCTTCTGGCAAATTGCTTTGTTTGCCGAAGGCTAGTTCCTATGGACAATAATCATGTGCCATAGAGGGGGTCGTGTTAAAACAATAAACGAAATATTTAAGCCATACATCCCAATCAGTTTTGTCGACTGATATATATGAACGTACGTATTCATTGAATGTTCTATGACTTCTTTCGATTGTTCCAACTGTCTGGTGATTATGTGCTGTTGACGTTATGTTGTCAACTTTAAAAATTTGGACAGGTCACTAATTACAGAATTCTTATACTCGGTTCCCATGTCCGAAATGAACGTCTTCATTGGACCGATCGTCAGTATATAGGATTCAAATATTGCTTTTGCGACAGTATTTGCATTTTTATTTGGTACTGGAATGGCAACGAGATATTTTGTCAAATCACATATTAGTGTTATTGCATATTCATTACCATTTTCAGACCTGGGTAGTGGGCCAATTGTATCCACTATTACTCTGTCGAAAGCATGTATTGGTGTATCAGTTATTATTAAAGGGGTCTTTGTGTGGATTGTCGTTTTCGACATCTGACATTTTGGACATCTACGAACATACTCTTTTATTTCACGAGCCATGTTTTTCCAATAGTAGTGTCTTCTTACCTTGGCCAAAGTTTTAGTTATGCCAAAATGATCTCCTTGCATAGGATTATCATGTAGTGTAGACATTTTAGCTTCTTTTTCTTTTACATTTTTAATTATGGTCACCGGCTTGAGTAGCGCTACTCTGTAATTCTTTAATAATTTATTGCCCATTATTATGAAATTCTCTATTGAAACATGTTCATAGATTCTTTCATGCGGTGCCAATTTCGGTTGAGTGATATTTTGCATACCGGCCTGCAATTCGAGCCTTTGGAAAAACTGACCTAAGTCTAGAATTCCATTAGTGTACAAATCAACAAGATTTATTCTTGCAATGATTTTACTGCCTTTTTTGAAATAACATAGGCTTTCTTTCATACGCAAGGCCACTACTTTTCGTACATCGTCATTTTTAATGACTTCATATACGTTGGGCTTAGAAGCTTATTCAAGTTTTTGCCTAAGCAAGGTTTCTTGTTTATTATTATACCCGCTACTCATAGAGTAGAAGGGTATTATAACTTTGTTCAAACCGAAAATGTATGTAACAGGCAGAAGGAGACACCTCCGACCCCATAAAGTATATATATTCTGGCTCAGGATCAACAGCCGGGCGATATAGCCATGTCCGTCTTTCCGCCTGCTCGCCCCTAGATCTCAGCTATTACAAAAGGTAGAGACACCTAATTTCCTGTATACCATAGGTAGATCGAGTTTATTTTCAATTTTCGATGTCGCGCCCACCGCCCACGCAAAACGATAATTACGATTATTAGGAAAAGTATTGAAGTTATGGCTTTCTGCTTTGGTATAAACATAGATAATTACAATATAAATCTATTTTCAAAATTACAATCCGATCGAACAATAAACACAGAAGATATTCATCTAAACGTTTTCCATAGTTACACTCTTTGCGCCTTTGCAGCATATCGTGACGTCATCGTCAAATTTCCACATTTTTCCTAAATTTGCGTATTATTTAAAATTTATTAAGAATATTTAAAGCTATTAAAAATGTTTTAAAAATATTAACAGTCAATTTTCTTAATTTCAAAATATTTAAAAATTTCTATAATTTATTAAAATTTTTTTTTTATACTTCCCACTTTTCCAAAGTTCCATAATTTTTAAAATTGCTTATCAATGAAAAAGGGATTAAGTCTTTGTTTCCCTTTTGATTTTTTTTGCCTTTCTTATCATTTCTAATATTCTAATATTCTATTCTAATATTCAGTTACCACTGTATTTAGTTAGTGGTTTCGGCACCTTTAGCAGTAAGAGATGTTGTGCCAGCGCTGACACTTTTGATTGAATTCCCAGCAGCATGCGTTGCAAGACTCCCCCATACAGCGCCAACTGCCTGCGCCAACTACCTGTGCCTGCATCTGCGTGTACGTCGGCGTCGATTGTAATCAACACGCTGGGATCAATCAGCAAACTTTAAAACTGAACGCCACACAGCAGTCAGCTCGAATGAATCCATCAAACGTATCAATCATGATGACAGGTCACAGTGCGAGCACAGTATAACTGGAAAAGACCAGGCCAGACCAGACACAGGCAGGACCAGGCAACAGGCAGCAGGTTCAGTTTTAGCTTTTCCTAACATGTCTGTGAAACGTCTCAGTTGTTGATTTTGTTGTAGTTGGCGTTGCCTCACTTGTGAAGTCTCTACGCGCGTTGCGCCCATTAAATTCGAATAATCTTAGTTGTTGTTGCTTTTTTTTTCATCAATCTCCCCACTCTGGACTCGAGTTGCTACTGTCGCATATAGCAGCTGGACACGGTGCTTGTGTGAGACGCTGCAGGCAGGCAGGCAGCATCAGCCCAACTGATTTGAAATTCTTAAGTGATTTTGATTACTTGAGGTATTGATATTTTGACTTGTACGTTGATTAGATAGTTGAAGGCTTGTTAGATGCATGTCAGCAGCAGCAGCGGCCTCAGACCGGTCTCACTGGCTGCATGTCTTGGTCTTGGTCTCTACGTCTCCATTTTCGTCTGCATCTGCGTGATGCGCCTGGCTTGATGTTGATTATAATTTAATTATAAGCAATCTGTAACATGTAAATGGCTTGCATGGTGCTCTCACTCCATGGCACTCTTGGTCATGGCGCATTATTTAGAAGGCAGGTGTGAAAAAGCTTCATTAGCTTAGACGTCTCAGTCCGAGCCCGCTGCATGACTAATAATAGTCATGGGCCGGTCACATTCTGCTCTCTTGTCACATTTGCCATCGGCACAAACCATACTTATTCTCAATCTGCTTGGCTTGGGCAGCCACGATGTCTGCTAACGAAAGTTGCAGACATTTGAGTGACTGAAGCAAGGCAAAATGCTGTAGAAATTTCCCCTTGCGATTTGCGGCTAATCCCATGGAAAATAATATAGACAGAGAGGTATTCTCTCTTAAGACTTGCTGGCTTCATATGTAGAATTTGTAGCAAGGAAGTACCAAGCGATACAATTCTATTAAAACGATTCAAGTAGGCTGAGTTGCTTCTGTCTTAATTTCTGACTACGTAAGCTCTCAATGTGTTCGGATTTTCAGTCCGCTCTCAGCTCTCAATTGAGACTGGACTGGGTTTTTTTTTTTCTCTGGGTGAGACTGGAATCTCTTTTTATACCCGCTACTCATAGAGTAGAAGGGTATTATAACTTTGTTCAAACCGAAAATGTATGTAACAGGCAGAAGGAGACACCTCCGACCCCATAAAGTATATATATTCTGGCTCAGGATCAACAGCCGAGTCGATATAGCCATGTCCGTCTGTCCGTCTGTCTGTCCGTGTGAAAATCTAGATCTCAGCTATTATAAGAGCTAGGACAACCAAATTTGGTGACAATATGTGTTATTATTGCACGCTGATCAAGTTTATTTTGGATTTTGGCCACGCCCCCTTCCGCCCCCGCAAATCGAAAAAACATTGATAACAAGTGCAATTTTGATTCCATATTGTTCATTTTTGGTTTACATGATAACTATAGCTAGCCAAATGATCTCTAAAAATTTGGTAATAATCGGATAATAAACACAGAAGTTATTCAGCTTAACGTTTTCCATAGCTGTAAGCAGCGCTGCCGGCAGCGCTGCTTGCAGCATTGTGCCGAATCATGTGTGCGTGTACGGTGGTGAAATGGGTTAAGTTGTGGACTGCAAAACGAACAGTACTATTATGCATTTACGGGTTCGAGTCCCGCCCGCATCAAAAATTAAATGTGTGCAATAATGTTTTTTTTTTTTATTTTATATTTTGACTTTGCATAAATATTATAAGTCCATAGCCTTTTACGGTCAAAATATGATTGTAGCCGTTTTTTTGTTCCGCAAATAAATTATGTACAAGCAGCTGGGTAGCGGGTATATTACAGTCGAGCACACTCGACTGTAGCTTTCTTACTTGTTTTTATCTGCGCAGATATTTTCTTGTCTACTTTGTTGCCTGGTAGTGACTTTCAGGACTTGGTATTGTAATTCTTTCAATTCCTTTATTGTAATTCGTGACAGAACATCTGCCACGAAGTTATCCTTGCCCTTTAGATACTCGACAGTGAAGTCGTATTCTTCGAGTTCTAATCGCATTCTTGTCAGTTTCGAGTTTGGATTGAGCATAGAAAATAAATAAGTTGAAGGCCTGTGGTCTGTTTTCACTGTAAAGTGCTTGCCATAAATATATGGTCGAAAATTTACTATTGCCCAATGAATTGCTGTAAGCTCTTGTTCCGTAGTGCTTTTACTTTCTCCCTTAGTGAACGATCTTGACGCATAGGCTATGGGGAGTTGAACTCCATTGTGGTTTTGTGTTAATACAGCACCACAAGCCAGTTTACTTGCATCAGTTGTTATGCAAAATTCTTTGGTGAAATCTGGGTATTGCAACAATGTTGGTTGCATGAGATTTTCTTTCAGTTATTGCAATGCGTTTTCGCATTCACTGGTCTATACAAAAGGAACATTCTTTTTACATAATATAGTTATGTGCCGTGAATAGTCGGCGAAATTTTTTATAAAACGTCTGTAATAATTGCAAAATGCAACGAATCTTCTAGCGCTGTCCGCGTCGTGCGGGACTGGATAATTTTTAATGACATCATATTTTTTGTCATCGGGCAAAATACTTTTATCTGTACACCTATGACCGAGAAAAGTCACTTCGTGCATGAAAAATGAGCACTTTTGTGGATGTAATTTAAGGTTATGGGTTCTGCAAAGGTTGAAGACATCTGTCAAATTCTTGAACATATGCTTCTCAGAACAACTAATAACTATCAAATCATCCATGTACACGAATGCCTGTGAAGGTTGAAGCCCTAAGAATGCTATTGTCGGCAGTAAATCGGACGGACACAAAAATGCGTGTGTAAAAACGCTGTAAAACTGTGACACCAATTAAGATATGCTGATATATGTCTACAGGCATGGCTAAATAAATGACTTTTTTGATATATCTACTCAATGAAACGTTAATTTACCGAAGCTCGTTTTCGATTTCTTCAAGACGCTCTATGTAGCGTTGTCGGGCCGTCTCCTCTTTTGCCAACTGGGTCATTTCCTTAACCAGTCGGCGTTGCTGAAGCAGTTAAATCCCCCTTCCAGAGCGTTTGTGTTTCCTCACCTCCTGTCTTTCCTGTCTTGCCCGGTACTCAGCTATTGTGAGTGGGCGTGGTCCATCTGCGGGGTTCTGTTGAAGTGCTTCCTTTAGCGTTGGCAGGTCCCTTTGTACTATGGGCTGCGCATTAGAAAATTGTGGCTCATCTGCCATCAATTGACGCTTTGTTTTGCTGTGTGTTATTGTGTGTTTGTTAATAATTTATGCTGTTGTTGTTTCTCATTGTTTGTACTGCGTTTGATTTGTTGAATAATTGCGCTAAATATGCATAAGTATGTTTGCAGTTGTTCTTGTTGTTGTTATTGCTTTCTTTGCATGTATTGTAGTTGCAGCTAATGAGCACTGCTATTTTGGTGAACACAGCTGTACGTAGGCGTTCATAATTTTAAAAAAAATTTTCACAACTTGCACACAACATAATCACAAATCACACATAAAGTTATCCGAAGATTGCAGCAGGGGTCGAGACCGAGTCACGGTCGCCATGTAATAAGTTTAAACGAAGAACTTTCTATTGGCTTGAGGTTGTATATTTGAATGATCATATCATGCTGTCTTTGGGCGCAGCTAACCCGCACGTGGTATACTTAAGGCTATGTATTCTTAAAGACATATATACATATACATATGTATGCAGAAGGCATGCATATGTTATGTATAGCTTGACCACTTGAGCTGCAAAGTGCATGCTCAGCATTCTCACGCTCCGCGATCGGCTTATGTATAAGCGTTAGATCGTATTTCAAGAGCTGGAGTGCTTGTGTAATGGTTGGTGGTCTTTTGGTTTAGTTTATGTTTATTAAATATTATGACAAAGTGTCACAACGTACTTATCGTACATATACGAAGGGTAGATACACTACAAAAGTGAGTTTTTTTTAATGTGTGATAATTTGTTTTGAAACTGGGTAAATGGTATCTTACTGTCGGGCGCGCACGACTGTAGCTTTCTTTACTTGTTTTAAAATCTTAAAACTCCGAGAGCTCTTCAGTCCTTTGGAAGCTCACCGTGACTGTCAGTCAAGGTATTACTTCGGTGAGCAGGATGTGATGCCAGTAGCGCAGTCCCTTCCTTTATCGTTGACTCCTCTGTTCCGCACTTTAGTCGCCTTTTACGACAAGGCGAGCCCGCTACGGTGGAATTCATGATTCGCCACCACACGGGAACTCGACTCCTCTTTCAGCTTCCAGATCTGTTGGCCACCTCGTCAGCTCGGACACGTTTCATAATGCCTATCAGAATGCGGTACCCCACCTCCCATGCCTCTTTGTCCACCTTCATAACTGCCAGAAGACCTCTTGGGTTGAGCGGATCTCCAGACAGCGCCACTAGCTGCTCCCTTTCTGCCTGAAATCTGGTGCAGTGCATAAGTTCGTGTTCTGCCGCATCTGCATTGTCTGTCAGAAACTAAACAAGTAAGAAAGCTACAGTCGAGTATGCTCGACTGTAATATACCCGCTACCCAGCTGCTCGTACATCATTTATTTGCGGAACAAAAAAAAAAACGGCTACAATCATATTTTGACCGTAAAAGGCCATGGACTTATAACATTGCAAAGCCAAAATCTAAAATAAAAAAAAAAACATTTTTTGCACACATTTAATTTTTGATGCGGGCGGGACTCGAACCCGTAAATGCATAATAGTACTGTTCGTTTTGCAGTCCACAACTTAACCCATTTCACCACCGTACACGCACACACGATTCGGCACAATGTTGCAAGCAGCGCTGCTTACAGCTATGGAAAACGTTAAGCTGAATAACTTCTGTGTTTATTATCCGATTGTTACAAAATTTTCAGAGATCATCTGGCTAGCTATAGTTATCATATAAACCGAAAATGATCTGATCAATCTGCCATTAAAATTGCGCTTGTAACCAATTTTTTTCGATTTACAGGGGCGGAAGGGGGCGTGGCCAAAATCCAAAATAAACACGATCAGCGTGCAATAATAACACATACTGTCACCAAATTTGGTAGTCCTAGCTCTTATAATAGCTCAGATCTAGATTTTCACACGGACAGACAGACGGACAGACAGACAGACGGACAGACAGACAGACGGACATGGCTATATCTAC